>PVKA01025621.1:0-32751 GCA_004027165.1 Ctenomys sociabilis | reverse complement strand
ATCGCCCTGGCTCTGTGCAGCATGCTCCTCGGCTCGCCGAGCAGCACCCTGATGCCAGCCAGCTCTTCCCAGAGCTGCTCTTGCCTTGAATTTGCCCACAGGCTTTGAGGGAGCCGAAGCAAAGCGGCCACCGCCCACCCTCGGGGCAGCTCAGGATCTGCCCTCTACTTTGTGTCCTGCTATGAACCCCAGGGCCTTGGCTGCGCCCACCCCTCCCCCCAGCTCCATCCATCCGCTCCGTGGCAGGTGGCGGAGGCCGGGCTGCACCTACAGCATCGCTTCCTGTCTGGCTTCCCCTAACACACTTCACCCAGGCAGCCACAGGGAGCTCCAGGTCACCCCCTTGGGTCGGAGCAACCACAGCACTTGCCCTCGGGGCCTCAGCCCAGTTCTGCGGTTCCTTCTGCTAACGTCCAAGTTCTACTAACTCCACTTGCTCTTGTGCTAGGGCGGAAGCGGCTCTTCCTGAACTTCCTGTCTCTGTGTACGTCCTCAGTGGTCACTTGTCTTTCTCATCCATTGCCATTCTCTGTATTAAAGTCTCCTGTTAAAATAGCTTGTGCAGGTTCTTGCTACTGACAGCCCTGAAGGGTGTGGGTAAAAGTGACCTTCATCCGTTTACCTGTTCACAGTGAGACTCCCCCCAGCTGATTCGGGGGGTTCAGGTATGAACAAACACGTTCATGGCACAACTCCTGTGTATAGAGGGTAGTAACACTCACCCCTACACTCAGGTCCCTAGGAGAATACACACTGAGTGAAAGGCTGCAGTTCTCTCTGGGAGGTGGGAATTAGGGGTGCCCAATGGGTGGGAAGGGGTTTTCCCTGTAACCTTCTCAGGTTGGTACAACAGGCCCTATGGCGCCCCGTTTCGAATCAAGGAGCGGAGTCACGTGTTCGGTGCCACCGCTAACCTGAGCTGAAAGGGCAGGTCCGCACAGAAGTACAGAACGAGCAAGGGAGGAGTTCAGTGCTTGGTACACATCGGAGTCTCACCCTCAGGCAACCCCCAATTAATTTCATCACCCCAAAGTCTCAGCAGCACCAGGAGCAACCCCAGTTCCGGGCTTGGGCCTGATTGTTCCAGGCCATGTGGGGCGATAATGTGTCTCTCCACATGGGGTTGGCTCAGAGGACTCAGGTCAGGCTTGAACTCTGGACTTTCAAGGTACCTCCTAGCCTCTCCTGCTCAGGCTCTGGCCCTACAATGTAGGCTCAGCCAGAACAGCCTGAGCAGCTGCTTCAGTGACTGCTTAATGCCCGAAATAGCTTTCACTTCTTTCTTGTTGGCTGTGAGGCATATGGTTGCAGATGTCCCTGGCAGCCCTTTTGTGACTGTGAGTCAAGCCACCCTGAGATTAGAAGAGCAACCAGGGAAAGGCTCAGCCAAAAGAACCGCATAGCCAGGGCCCTGGTCAAATTGTGCCAAAGCCCATACTGCTTTGCTGTTGGATCCTGTGTGTGTTTCCCACTGTGTTTGTTTGTTTTGTTTTTTGGTACCGGAGATCAAACTCAGGACCTTGTGCTTGCCAGACAGGCACTTAAGCCACTGAGCTATCTCCTGCTGTGTTTCGCAGGCCCTAAATCGTCCTCCCACTTCGCACATGGCTACACTGAGGCCCAGGTGTGGTCTAAGTGCTTGCAGCCCCAGAACCCAGACCAAAGCTCTTCCAAAAGGCCACGAAACCTTTCACACCACACTATGGGCAGCCACAGAGCCCCTTCGGTATTTAGTAAGTGAATTAAGTACGAAAGGAGAAAGGGATCAGAAGGAAGTTCTTTCATGGGGTGAGCAAGAGCTTGGAGTGAGGAAAGGGTGACGTAGAAGAGGACAGTGAGAAGACACACCTAAGAGGCTGTGATCAGATCTGCAGTTCAACAAACGTCATTGAACTCAGAGCTTTCCATGGATAAACTTCTCCTTGATACCGAGTCCACATAACCAACAGCATGGGAAGCAACCAGGAGCACTCCCCAGAGATCTCAGGGTGCCCAGTGCAGCCGGGGCTCCTCGAGCGGGGGAAGGGAGTGCGGCTCGGCATGGTGCGGCGATTCTCCTCCCAAGCCGAGAACATGAGTACCACAAGAACAGGCTGCAGCCACACCAGCTTCTGAATTCACATGCACAGGACCATTAAGAGGCCAGCTCCTGGGCTGTGAGCTGGAGGCACCATCAGGAAGCCCACATCCCATCAGCATCACCACTTGGAAGCTTGTGGCATTGGGCCACACCTGGTTATTGTAGAGAATCAGTTTTCCTTATGGCATGTGTGATAGAAAAATACGAGTGCTTCAATTTTAAAAATCCACTGTGGGGCCAGCAAGATAGCTCAGAGGACTAAGCACCTGCTTTGGCGAGTGTAGGGTCCCTGGTTCCACATGCCATGCTGGACCAGCCCCTGGGGCCCTCTGAGCTGGTGACCAACTCTGGGCATGGTGGCTCATACCTGTAATCCCAGCGCTGGGAGGTTGAAAACAGGAGGATCACTGTGAGTCTGAGCTGCATAGTGAGACCCTGTACCAAATACATAAAAATGAAGAAAAACAAAATCCACTGCGGTAAAAGACACCTTCCTGTGAATGCCCTGCAGCAGTCCTCGTTGCTCCAGACATGCTTAACCCATCAATCTTGCCGCTTTCTGAAGCAGTTCTGGAAGTGCTCTTTCACGAGTGTCTTTAGCTGCCCCAGTGCACCTGCTTCATGTCCTGAATTCATTAAAAACTATTATCTTTCTTGATCGTTTTGACCAAAGGCTATGCAGTTCCAAAGCCAAAGAAGAGGGTGTGTGAGGGCGCAGTGTAGCTTTTTCATGAGTCTTTCTGTCGAGCGGCACCCAGAAGGAGGAAGCGTTCACCGTAGTTCTTGGGGAGGAGGGCCACACTGGTAAAGATGCTTATGAAGGAGTACTTACAAAACTGCTTCAGAAACTGGCAAGAAGGAGGGAACAGTGCACTGAAAAGCAAGGGAAACTATAATATATATATATATATATATATATATATATATATATATATATATATATATATATAATAGTTTGTAGTTTCAAGACAAGGTCTCACTATGCATCCCAGACTGGCCTTGAACTTGTAGCAATTCTCCTGCCTCAGCTTCCCAAGTGCTGGGATTATAGGCACGTATGTTCATACCTGGCTATAATACATTTTTTAATGTAAATGTTCACAGTATGTTGTGATCACGCCACGTGTGAAAGCAAAAATAATACGGACCATGCTGCCTTATCTTTGGAACACATGTTTCAGCACTTAGAGATGCTGGATTTTAGAGAAGCTGCATGGTACATGCTACAGCAAAGAGAACCCAGCAGGTTCTGGTCTGCACTCAAACACATTAATATTTCTGGAGAGAAACATATACAGATATTGATAGTCAGTGGGCTAATTAAGACCATCAATAACTCACGTCCGTCCCCACTTGCCAGCTATAAAAGTCTACAGGTTGCCAGAGTTTTGGGGATTTTTGGAATTGGAGATAAGGGACGTGGTTATTTTAAAGGCCCATTAGGAGACCAGGGCAAGGAACTGCTCAGTGCGCTGGCAGTGTGATTTTTTTTCTTCTCCTGTTCCTTCATGAAAACATGCCCAATGGGCTCCAAACAGGGCTTCCCAGCCTGACCCCAAGAAAGGCTGTTCTCCTGTGGCCTCCTCTGGACCCATTAACTGAGGTCAAGCTGACACTAGCCTGAGGCTTCTCTGCTCAACTCAGAGGCTGTGCAAGGACCTGCTGGCACCCAAAATTCTGTGACCAACCTCTCCTATATAGGTGGCTTCTTCTCTCCACCCACTTTCTAAAAGGGGTTTTCTTCTCATCCTTCCCCATAGGAAGCCTACCCAGGTACATGGGCCTCAGCTACAGATTTGGGTGCTAGGTCAAGGTCAAGGTCAAGGTCAGCAGGATTGACCCTTTATCACACCATGCAGAAAACAGATACAAGGCTTGGGCTGTATCCCAGAACCCAAGTCACCTCTGCAGGAAATGAGAGGGGTTCTGGGCCATCTCTCTGCCTTACTACCTGGCCCTCCTCAGACCTGTGAAATGAGGCCATCACCAGGGACTTTAACAAGGACAGGCTAGAGTAGAGGAGATTGGGCAGCAGGCTATATTGGATATCTACTGCCACCCAACAAAGACTCTCTGAAACAAGTGATTTAAAGCTATAACCATCACTTGGTATCCCCCACCTGCACCAACTAGCAAAAATCAAAACTCAAGAGAAGGGCTGTTGTAGCAGACTTTTTCCCAGACCTCAAAGAATCTCTCTCCAAACACCCAGAAATGGCTCTCCTCAGGAATTACTAACTCTGATCCAGCCAGGAAGGTGGAGAATTTCAAGGTTGCCACTCTCTGTCCTCATGTCACAAAGCCAGCATGACTGGTTTTCTCAGCTCCAAGAAGGGTTCAGAAAACACCTTCATCTCATTTCTGCATCCATGCTTCAGTTTGAAAACATTTAATGAGTCAAATTAAATTCACTATCAGAAACCTAGCTGCAAGAGAGTCCTGTAAGTGCTATTTTTACCTTTTTATCCTTTCAAGTAAAGGAAGAATTTCGAAGGAGGTAAGAATGGTTTCTGAGAGTCATCAGATAATCCCCCACCTTTGAGTCCCATCTAAGACTTCTACAGGTTAATGTAGAAAGACTAGTAGATTAAATTCAGGTATCAGTTTCAGGACCTGGTACACACCAGGGTAATCCTCATGCTCCCACCTTGCAGCATTCTGCCTAACACAGCCCCATCGGGAATGCTACAATGGAAGCCCAGAAACTTCTCCCTCATAAACCTTAGCATTAAGCACCCCAGAGCAGGATGTGACCAAACTGTCCCTCCAGTTGCCCCATCCCCAGACTCTGAATGTGAAGACTGAAACTATAAATGGGTAATAACTAGTAGGAATTTTCCTCTCTCAAAATTTTAGTCCCATGTATGGTATCTTCACTTGAGCAGGAATCTTCACTTGAGCGGCAGTTTGATTGGTTGATAACCACTCCAAGGATTAATAAAACACATTTCCATGTATGTCTGAGTGGGTTATGGAGGCATGATCTTGGGGACTCTTCTATCTGCTCCCTGGCCACTTTCTTTCTAAAACTGTTCTTCCCCTGCTCTACTTCTGGCCACCATAGATTACGCAGTTTTGCTCCTCTGTTCCCTTTGTGATATTTCTGTCTTGGAGCTACTTAGCTGTGGACTGAATACCTAAAATCACGAGCCAAGCTAAACTTCTCCTCCTTCAAGTTGTGAATGTTGGGTATTTTGTCCCAACAGCTGGACAGCTGACCGATACACTTGGGGACTATGTCTGCCTATTATTCTTCGCTGTTTCATCTACTCACTTCTCCAGTATCTCCTACACCAAGTTTGGGAATAAGTCAGCAACTGGCCTGACCCTTTTCTAGTACGTCTTGGTTCCATTATCAGCTGGCACCCCTGCACATTTAAATTTATGAGTGGAACAATTCATCCCTGCCCTGTGGCTAATCAAGGTCTCCCTAAGGTTTCACTGAACTCCCTGGCCAGGGCCCAGGGTCACAGCACGGCTCAGCCCCAAGCTCTCCTCCCACTGCAGCTCCATGATCCAGCTATGAAGCCCAGCCTCATTCTGGCCTCCTGCATGGATCAGCTCACGCAGAGCCTCTAGTGGAACAGAGCAGATGTCCTTAGAAGGTTCTGAGCACACTGCCTAACAACCATCCTTGGCTGCACTCTTCTTTTTTTTTTTTTTTTTTTTTTTTTTTTTTTTTTTTTTTTTTTCTTTTTTGTAGGGATGGAGAGGTTGAGACAAGGTCTCATTACAGTTCAGACTGGCCTTGAACTCACTGTGTAGATGAATATAGCCAATGGTGGTCTCAACACTGTGGTCACCCTCCCACCTCAGCTGTTCAAGTGCAGGAATTACAGACATGTACCACCACATCCGGCTTCCTTGCTTTGATGTTGCTGCTGTGTGTTGGTTTTTTTTTTTTTTTTCTCAATAGAAAAGTGGAAGTTCATTATAAAGCCACTTCGACTCTTAAAACCTATTCAGATTCAACGCTTCCCTGAGCAACCACCATGCATTTCTAGTACATCCACCACCCACAGAACATTCTAGCATCTCACCAGCTTGACAACTGCTGCGTCTTCCTCCTTCTTCTCTATTTTGCATCTTCCTTAAATTTGTTCTTACTCCCCCATCTCAAGAGCAGAAGCTAAGATTTTCCTGCCTTGACTAGCAAGCCAGCTTGTTATTTGGGGATCCAGCCGACCTTTTTGTTCTCAGAATCCCTCTCTAGCCAGTGACTTATCAAGGAAATTTCTCAAAGACAGTGTCTCTCTCCCATGATCCTAGCCGTTAGGACAGTAAATGTTCCACCTCATCACTGCCATGTGTACCGACTTATGTGCATGCATGCAGAAATAGCTGATATATATAGCAATAAAGTCACATATCATCATGTTTTCATGTGGAAATCATGCCTATAAAATCACATTATCTCAATGTCTTCAAATAGAGACAAACTATGTCTAGGAAGTTCTGTTAGCATCAATGTTTACAATGAATGTACAACTCCTGTCTCCAAAGAGAAAGAACAACAAAAACCTCCTGTCTTCACGCAGCTATGACAGGGCTTGCCCTCCCTTTTCCAGTTCCCCTGCACATACCTCCCCTTGCCGTGGCTTTGCCTTTCCTGGTGTGGCTCTCAGTCATGCCATGCAGCACACGGGATGTAAATCAACCACAGGGCAGCGGGGCTTGACTCCATTTGTGTTTGCAGGGAAGAAAGCCAAGAGAATGTGACCTGGAAGGGCCCTGAGGGTGACCTCCCACTAGCCGGGATGCATGGTTGCTTCCAAAAGAGCCCAGCCAAGATGGCGGTGGGGAATGAGCAAGGCAATGCTCTGAACAAAGATCCAGTCCTCTCACACTCTGACAAGTCCAGATGCAGACCCCAGCTGGGCTGGCCCGCCCTCCATAGCGCTGCAGCCAGGTAACAGAGGGTGCTCTTTGTGCTGTGAAATAATGATATGTATCCCAGGCACCACCCACTGGGTGCAGTAGCACCACTACCCCTCAACTGGGACAACCAAACACATTTCCAGACACTGCCAAATGTCCCCAAGAAGCAAAACCTTCTCCCAGTTGAGAGCCAGTGCTCTGTGCTTGTATAGACACATATTGTACATACAGAAACTTATACACCCATACAAACAATTAAATATTTGTATGTCCTTATTTTAAGTTGGCATCTGGTATAAATTTTTCACTCAATAAGCATATGCCCCAAACAGAAATGTGACATATTTTCCTCCATTTCTTTTTAAAATTAATGTCATCTGTGATAATAGTGACATTTGTGGTGACTAAAAGTTAGAGCCATCTTATCTTTCTAGAGTTGGCACTTACCTCAACTAGCAAGGAGAGGGGTCTTCAGAGCTTTGCCTTGCTTTCTGTGGCCCTTCCCACTCTGGCCTCTGGCTCCTCAAGCTCTGCGAGCCCAGGAGGCAATGTTCTGTACACTGATTCCGTCCAGGCAAGACACTGTCTCTGTAGGAGTCACCCTAGGAGGGTAAAAAGACAAGGTAGTAACCTTTCTAGAACAGTCTTGGATGTGCTAGGCAGTGCTGCAATGACAAGTAGTACTCACCACCTGAGGGCAGGGAGTCAAGGCGTCTGATATTTGTTTCTCTCTCCAGCTTCATGGCAACTATTGGTCAAACTCTGTGCTGCTGTTGACTCATCCCAGGACCCAGATTGACTAAGCAACCACATAAGAAACAGCAGAAGCATACACTCACTCTGAAAGTGTCTACCCCTGAGTGGTGTCACCTTGGCTCACACTTCGCTGGCTAAAAAGAAAGGCACATGGCCAAACTTAAACTTAACAGGTGGGGAAGACAACGCTTCTGCAGGAAGGAGGCCAGAACCCGCTGGACTAATTCCTATGCCGTCTCCAGGTGGCTCCCACCCCACCCGGCCCCAGCCCTACCCTGTTCCGAACCAACACCTTCTCTCCTTCAGCTTGGAGTTTCTCACCTCTCTCCTCTTCCACCCCCCGGTAGGAAAATTGTCAGAATCATCATTGTTCATGTAGCCACCATCTTACCAAAACTATGCCTTTCTTTAAAAATAACCAAGAAACCGTTTTCAAACATTTCCACACCCAGAGTCCAATTTGCACAGAGGCAACCAGATTGCCTTCAAATTCCAAACGCATGGGATTTATTTCTTAGGGCTATTTAAAATAGAAAGTTTACAGCAGGGTTTCAAGAGGAGGGCGCTGCTGGCATTTGCAGGTGGGCATCTCTTTGCTGAGTGGCTGCCCTGTACACTGTGGGGGTACGCAGCAGCGCTGTGGGGCGCTTAGTGGCCTCTACCCACTTGATACTTATAGCGCCCCAGTTTATAACCACCAAATGTAGATCCAGATTGCCACGTACACCCAGGAGGAGGGAACAAAATAGTGAAACGGCTTGTTTTTGTGTTCCCTCCCCAGCTTACTGAGTGCCCGTTAAGTAGCCACTCATCCATCCAGATTGAAATTAAACAATACATTCTGCAGTGTGGAGATATTTGCACAACTCTGAACCCAAGGCTGTGGGCGGCCTAGCAGGAAGCCTCAGGCCAGAGCTCATAGATGATTGCACAGGGAAGCTTAAAACCAAGCAGATAAAAGGTAATGATGCAGTTCATAGAACTCTTTGTTGGGTGCAAATCACTTTCATATGTTTTATATCCCTCAGTCCTGAAGCAACAGGGAGAGATTCTTATTGCTCTTCACGGTGTACAAAGGAGGAAAATGAGGCTCCAAACACTTTCTTAAATCATGGCAAAGGGCTGGGGAGACAGCTCAGTAGAATAAGCACTTGCCTGGCAAGCACAAGGGCCTACGTTCAATCCCCATACTGCCAAAAAAAAAAAAAAATTGTGGTGGAATTAGGACAAGAACCTGTGGCCCCCCCAGTTCCAAAACTGCTTCTTCTGGGTTCTCTGCAAAAACTCAAGGGGACTTCAGGGATCCAGGAGTGTTATCACGGCACCGAAGGAGGATGGTGCTTTCTTCACCCATGTACATCCAGATCAAAGCACCTCGGCCTCAAGAAAGATGAGGAGTTTTGTACCAAACCTCAAAGAGGAAAATAAAAAGTCATCCCTTTCATTTCAAAATGGATTTACTAGACTCCTAGAGGATGCAAGTTCTACAGAGTTAAAGCTGTGCATTTGCCAGAACTGTTCCCTCAGTTCTAAAGGCCTTGCCGCAGAACCATCCGGTGCAGAGCTCTGAAGGAGGCGAGGCAAGGGTATAGCTTGGAAGAGAGTGGGAACAAGCTGCTGTGCTGTGGAGAACAGATATGGAGAACCTGGGGCAGGAGAGGCGGTGGTGAGGACAGCAGAGGGGGGCAAGAGCTGTGTTGCTGATTCCTCTCGTGGCTCAACTCTGAGTGGGAGAGGAAGAACCACAAGTCTTGGCCAAGCTTGAAAAATGAGAAGGGAGGAACCGCTGGATGACAGTAAACCTGGGAAAGGGACCCATGTCCAGGCACTCAGAGCCAGAGTCCTGCACATCCAGATCAGTGCTGAGAGAGAGCAGACAGGCTGCTGTAGGCCTGTAAGGAGGAGGTGGTGTAAGAGAAAGTACCTTCCAGACAACAAAAGAGGATGTCACCTGGCATCAACGCTCATGTCCTAGCTGGACTGGGACCAACTATCCAAAGATCAGACACCATGGAAACAGATGCCAGCAAGAGAGCTCAGTCGAGCAAGCTTACAGTGATGCATGACAGAGGAGACGGAGGGCACCATGTCGAGCGGAGATGCAGAGGCTTTTTGCTCTGATGGCAGAAGCACCTGCCTCACACCCAAGGTTCCCAGCCCGGTTACTAAGGTGGAGGTGTAGGTCGTGGGATTCCCTCTGAGGGTGGAGACTTGAGATCCTCCGGACCTTGTAGACCACAGCACGGAAGGAGGAAACCCTAGGTAAAAGCAGAGGTGTGATGGATAAATGCCCATGGAAGGAGTCATCTCCGAGGCAAGCAGGTATTCTGACCACCTATCAAGCCTCTGTCTCATGGTTTTCCTCGGGCTCCTATATTCCTAATCAGGAAGGAACAGGTGCCTTGGGCCATTTCCTATTCTAACACTGAAGGACAAAGTAGATACAAACAATCTACCTGTTGGGGTTTCCCAAATAAGAAGCTGAATCCGCAGAGGGAAGACTCTTTTCAGGTTGAGTCAGCAGAAGCCTCCTGATGGGGGACCCTGGCCTTGGACTCTAAGCTTTGGCTCCTGTAAGCTGCCAGGGCCTTGCAGAGTTGTTGTGGTTCAAAGAGCTGGACCAGAGGCCTGGTTTGAGTCAGTCCTGGAAATTTCTTTCCAGCCCCTGAGAGGAAAGACAAGGGCATCGAAGTCCAGATCACCTCAGGCCTGGGCCCATTTTTCAGCCACTGTCCTCGTCGCTGAGGCCATGGAGATAAGCAAGGCGGCCCTGGGTACCAGGCCAGCACATGAACCAGTGATGTCACCTTCTTTCTGCAGCTGCACATGGCCTGGGCCTCACCAGGCCTCTGAATCTCACCCCCACTTGGCTGTAAGAGATGGCTGGGGTGCCTCTTACCCTGGGGCAGGGGCACAGGGGAGCAGAGGCTATACAGAGAGAGTGGAGGCTGCTCACAGCCCCAGACTGACCAGCGGACCAAGCAGTGCTAGGAGAACCCTGTGTTTCTCCTGCCTCGTGGCCGAGTGCCCTAGTGCCTTTCTTTTTTTTTTTTTTTTTTTTTTTTTGTCTTTTTGAGACAGGGTCTCACTATGCAGTTCAGGTTGGCCTTAAGCTCACTGTGTAGCTCAGGCTGGTCTTGAACTCACAACAATCCTCCTGCCTCTGCCTCCCAAGTGCTGGGATTACAGGCATGCGCCACCATGCCCGGCTCCCTAGTGCCTTTCTCACGCTGGCCCAGGACCCCATCCCTGCATACTCATACCCTGGCACTTGTGGCACCACCCAGAAGCAGACCTGAAGCCAGGTGGCTGTGCCACAGCACCAGAACCCAGGGCTCTCACAGAAGTTTACCCCGAGTCTTCCGGGAGCACTGGGCCTCCTCTCTACCCTTGCTGCTTAAAGCAGGGTCTGTGGGCCTGGACCATAGCCGGAGAACTTTCCCAGAAAGTGCCCCTTCCAAAATCAGGGTCTTGATTTCCACAAGATCCCTTAGGAAATGAGCTGGGGACATCACAGACTTTTGTTGTCATCAGTGGCCACAAAGGGGGTTTGCAGAGGTCTCTTGGTATCCCTGCCACCAAGCCTCCAAGCTTCTTGAGGCTTGATACCTGCTTGCTGGCCTCCTTAAATCCTCCATTTGTTGACAGACCCCTGTATGCCGGTAAAGGGAAGTTCCAGCAGGCCCTGCATCGCCCAGGCCCAGCACCAGCTCAGCCATGCAGCCTGTTCTCCCAAAGCCCAAGGGTGCCACCCCAGATTGCAGACCACCCTCTTGTTAGCCTTGTGTATGGGACGCAGTGTATGCACTCTTACTATGACTCTTTTGCTCTAATTCAATGTAACATTTCAAACTAGAAGGCAGGCACTATTTTGGGAGAACTGGGCAAGGCTTGGTCTCCTCTCCTTCACCTTTTCCAGCTGAGATTCCTAGCACATGGCACTGTCGTGTCACAGAGGCCAGCAGGGAAGGTTTCCCTAAGAAACCTTGGTGCAAACCTAAGAAAGCACAAGAAAAGCTTTTGTCTTCTTCCACATAGCATGGAACTATTTGACAGGAGCACTTCTAGTGCTGCAGCCAGGGGAGGTCCATCCCCCCATCCTCCCCACTCCCCTGCTGGAGTCCAGAAGGAGATACACTGACACGATGGGACCCAGGTGGGAGAGGCAGACACACCTGACCATTTGGGCCAGTACCCGAAAGTTAAAATTAAAGACCAAGCCACACAAGGTGCCGTGTTCCGTCTTCGCAGCCTGTTGATGGGACAGGACAGAAAACTGCGCTGACCCAGCTGAAATCAGCAGGATTTAAAGTCGACATCAGAGCTCCATGCACCATATTTTTGACTTGCAAATAGCTTCCAAGAATAGCCAGAGCATCCTGATTAAGCCCGGCTTGCGGTGCCTCCTTACTTAGCGCCGTCTGCTCCTGCACTGTATAATTCATGGCCTTGCCTTATGAAGTTAGGAATCGGAACCGTGACCAGCCTGTGAACCCAAGCTGACACGTCAGTTATTTCCAAAGGCACACAGAGAAAGCTGAAACCTGACCAGCCTCTTTGCCCTGTCCCGGGAGGTGCTAGGCCGGCCTTCTTCCAACCAGCGCAGGCAGCGCTGACGGTTCCCATCCGCTCAGCAGGTCCTGGATTTGGCGCTGGGCAGCTGTCCCCTGGCTCACAGCTTCCTGCTCAGCCACGCCCTGCAACCTCTGGTGACAGGGAGGCTGCTCAGAACACAGGTCTGCGGGCTGTGGCACCGGGTTCAGTTTTACTGATAGCCCAGGAGGATGCACTGATCCTGGTGACAATCATCACCATGGTTACCTTGTAGGAGCTCTTCCCGCCTGCAGAGTCCCAGCCCATAAGCTCGTGCCTGACACCTCAAGTACACCACAGGTACACGGGAAGGAGGAACCAGTTGTGGAGGAGAGGACTGGGTCCTAGAGCTGGCCTGAAGCTGCATGGCAACAGAAGAAGCTCTTGGTTTGCACCCAGGTGACCTGGCTCTGAGGCCCGGGCTGTAGGGTGCTCTCTGCAGAGGGCAGGCACAGTGGTCATGGAAAGAAGGTGACAGAAATGCTATGTGCACTTTAAAATCTCATTTTGAAACTTCTGCAAGTGCGCATTTTCATAGTGTACATATTGTCGCGTCGGAACATACATGATGCATAAACAAATACACATGCGCGTGTGGCTGGCTGTGATCCGGTTTGTTTTCCTTGACTGTGAGCAGAAATGCAAGCGTTTGGAAAGCACTGCTCTCAACTGCATCATGCTGACCCCTGGCCAGGCATTTCGCCAGAGGGGCTCCGGGCAGCGCTCTGTCCTCGGGCCCCTTCCTGAGTCTCCATGTGAGGCCCACCTGTGCTGGAGGAGGAGCATGTGCTCCCCAGCTCCTGGCACCATGGACCCAGCTCAACTGGTGGTCAGATCTCTTGTGGGTTCAGAAGATGCTATCTGAGGCCCAGGCACTGGGGTCTAGGCAGAGACTGAACCCCCAAAGCCTCATCTCCACTGTTGGAGGGATGAAAAGAGGCAAGGAGCCCTCAAGCCCTACCCCCAGGAGATATGGGCTCCCTGGCCCCAGCGGCTACTCTCTTCCTTCTCTGCCTTTGCCCCAGCATCAGCAGGCCCTGGCAGTTGATTGAGACATGATAAGTGGGAGCCTGCGGCCAACCTGTGCCACCAGGACTGTGCTCTGCCTCCTACTTTTTTTTTTTTTTTTTTTTTTGGTGGAGCCAGGGATTGAACTCAGGTCCTTGCATTTGCCAGGGAAGCGCTTATTCCACTGAGCCATCTCCCTGGCCCCAAAACTTTTTTTTTTTTTTATTGGTGGAACCAGGAATTGAACTCAGACCCTCATGCTTGCCAGGGAAGTACTTATTCCACTGAGCCATCTCCCTGGCCCCTGTGCTCTGCCTCCTGAGCGATCCACAGCCCCTGGGCTCCCCTGAGGCCTCCTCCCCAGCTTGACCAGGGGAAGCCAGCATCTTGGCTGAGCTGGTCCTCATCCTGGGAACTTGGAGGCCAAGAAATGCTGCTCAGCTCTTAAGACCAAGGGAGGCTGTGGGAAGGGCAAGCAGGATGGATGCGCACGGCCACCAACTCAGGCTCCGTGCTGGACTCTGGAAACCAGTTCTAGAAAGCACTGAAGAGGAAGAAGAGCGTGCAGAGCCTAGCCTCAGTTTCCCATCTGTAAAATGAGTGTCACCATGGGTCCCTCACACAGTGGCCCCCAAACTCTGTGGCATCTTCTCAGCACTCAGAATAGTGGCTGCTTCCTTTGGGGCCTTATGCTTCTCTCTCTTAAAGCAAATGTAGCCGGGCTCTGGAGCAGGCGGGCTGCATGGCCTGGGACGGCTCCTCAGGGCCACAGCACTGAGCTTGGCCGAGCTACAGGCCTAACTGCTGACCAGACACACAGCTGTTTGTGGCTTGATTTCACCATCTGTACCACAGGAAGTCGGAGAAACACCACACACATATAGGATCCCGCCCCCTTCCTGCCAGGAGATCTGGGATAGGAGCTAGGAGCCCAGAGGCTGGGCATACAGCAGCATCTCCTGCAGAAGCTGAGCCCCAGACAGGGCAAGGCAGAAGGTGCCAGGAGCCTGGCCCCTGGCCTGGCCCAGAAAAGTAGTATCTCCGGCTCGTGCCACATGCCCAGTGCTGTGTAGCCCTGCAAGGACATGGGTGAGCCAGGCCTGGGTTGGGTAGAGAAACCAGGGCTCCACAGGTGAAGCCAGGGTGTGCCAGCCCCTTTTACACCTCAGAGGGTAGCCAAGGAGGCCGGGGCACCTAGCTGTCCCAGCCTACTCCAGCACCACCGCATCTTGGGGTCCAGCCACCTAAGGCCACCTGGGACAGCAGAGCAGAAGAGAGGGGGCAGGATGGAGCGACTCCTCTCTGCATCAGCCAAACAGCATGGATAGGTCTGATGGAAAGTGTCCCAGAGCCACTGAGGACACTGAGGCCGAGGAGTGCAGCACCTGTGACCAGGTCCCTTCCCATGAGGCCTGGTGTTCCCCACAGCTCAGGAGAATGCCTGGGGGTGGGTACAGAGGAGAAAACAGAAAGTGCCAGTGATTCATTCTCTAAATGTCATGTTATTCCAGGCGCTCTGCCGCGCCAACACCTTCTTCCACCCCCCTGCTTGCATCTGAGAACAGGCTGCAGGGTGGGGGAGGGAAGGACATTGTCCTGGGGTGCCTGAAGCTCCTGGGTGAATGAACAGTCAGGACCCCTGTGCTGGTAGCCAAGAGACCTGTGGCCCAGCCCTAGCTGTGACACTGCTTCCTGTGAGGCCCTGAGCGAGTCCTTTGCCCTCTCTGTGCTTCCCCTGCCCACATCCCCCTGTGCAGAGCACCTGGGGCAGGGTCTGCAGCTCCCAAGGTGGGTCACCTAGCTGCACAGCCCCAGGTCAGACAAATTCCAGGGCTATAACTATAGAAATCTGGGCTCAGAACATTAGAGACAAGGCCTGGTTTCTGAAGTTCCAAAGCACCACTCGACCACATCTCCCCAGCAATTCCGGGCAGCCAGTCCAGAGGGGGTGGTTGGAAATGCCCGTGTTAGTGCTCAGGCCCTGACTCAGGCCCATTGTCCCCTCACGGAGCCCTCCTCGATGTACCCACTGCCCCTCTCCACCAGCAACAGCCTCTCTCACTTCCAGCCCTGCCTTCTGTGAAAGGACAGGCCAGTTTGGGTCTTCAGTGGAGACTGGGTCCCCTAGGCATCACTCACGGTCCCCACAGGAAACAGGATTCCCCTAAATGGTTCCACCAAAAAGACACAGATCTAGGGGCTTTTTGCAAACTGTCTCAAAAGGGGCCCCAGAGGCCACAGACAGTGGGCAGCTATCACCTCAAACCTAGAGTCATAGAAGAGGGGTCGTCGTCCCATGAAAGTGGCAGCCACCAGGGAGGTAGCTCTTCCCAGAGATGCGATGACATCACACAGGCAGAAGTAGGAGAGAAGGTACCGTGCCTCCGCGGTCCTGCATCGTCAAGTCCAGGTGGCAGCTGAGAACACCAGCAGCCCCTCCAGGTCCCTTCTGGGTGGGGGGTCACAGGCAGGGCACAGACCGCAGCTAGCAGGATGCTGGGGGCGGGGGCAGCACCCAGCTCCTCCCTCTCCCACCTCTACAGCATCCTGCGGGGCAGACCTGTAGCTCAGAAAGCTCGGCTTGCAAGGTGACACCGGAAGGCACTCCTCAGCAAACCACAGGGATCCAGGAGCTGTCCTGAGCCATCTCTTCTGGTCCACCCCTGTGACCTCCCTCCCTTGCTTTCTGAAGTGAAAGCTGGGAGAGAGAGAGAGAGAGAGAGAGAGAGAGAGAGAGAGAGAGAGAGAGAGAGAGAGAGAGAGAACCCTGCTTGCCAGGAAAATGGGCTCAGAGAAGAGGAAAGCTTAGCACATGGGAAATTAATTCCGGGCGGTGAAGGGCAGAGGCTGTTGTTTGTGATGTATAACTTACTCTCAGTGTCAAACTGTGTACTGTGTATATCAGTGGGATGGCAAGAAAACCGAGATCTATTACTTCGAGTTTAATCTGTTCTCCGTGCTGGAGAAGGGAGCAGGCGGGGGAAAAAAAAAGACTACAACTTTAATCACAGGCCCAACTCGAGATGTCAAGCTGCTCTGGGGTGTGTTAGCAAAATGATGTCGTATTACAGGCTTCCCAGACAGCTTCCCACACTGCGGCTTCATCTGCCGAGCTGTAAATTAGCACACCTACTTTACGCTCTTCAGGTAAAACCAGTAATTTAGCTGAAAAATACACACACATGCACACAGCGCAGGCGGGGGGAGCCAGGGAGAGGGGGCTGCCCTCCTCAAGCAATGCATAGCTGTAGCAAGCAAGCCCCGGATGGAAATGACACTTCAGCTACCCCTCCTGTCATTAGCGCACAGCTCCTGGCACAGCCCCGCCACCAGCCCACCTTCCGCGCTACCTGCCTCCGTGCCTCCCCCACCCCCACCGCCCCTCACCGCCATGAACCGTAAATTACATGCTGACACCTTTAATTTGTGCAAAGTATGCCCGGCTGCGCCTGGCACCAGCAGCCGGCTGCTATAATAAGGTCAATCTATATTCATTGTCGCAGCACTCGATGCGCCAGATAACACAGGGGGGCGGCACCACGGCGGTGGCTTCTCCAGGCTGGGGGGGCTCGGGGTGGGGGTGCCTGCTGCCGCCCGCCCACCGAGGCCTGGCACCAGTTGGCTCATCACTTATGCATGGCATGAGCGATGTTATGATTCAGCTAATCACCCTCAGTTATTCATCCTATTGCTGCCTGGAGACGGGGACTGTGCATGCCTGCCTGCCAGGGCCAGAGAGGCCCCTGCCACCCATCGCCGCCACCAAGCAACCACCCGGCCAGTCAACTGTCCTCTCTGGGGGTGGCCCGAGGGATACGAAGCCCAGGAGAGTGGACGCCTGGCTTGGAGGAGAGGAAGCCCTCGGGCCATCCCCATGGATAGTGTCCCGCCCGGCAAAGTCTGCATTCATGGGTCACGTGGTACAAGGCAGGCTCTGACGTCACTGAGTTCTGGGTTCGAAACCCACCTGTGCCACACACAACCTGTGAGAGCTTAGTCGAGTCTCTTTGCTTCTGCCTGGCAGCAGCTTTTCCTTTGCAGAGGTAGTAAACAGCTTCAGTCCTGGCAGGGAGAAGGTTAACGATGCATGGAATAAATGCACACAGCTCCCAGTGCGTGCCTCTATGTGGCAGGCGCTCAGCTGCGATTACCAGATCCTAAGGAAGCCACTGTACATGTCACTGGGTAAATGCCTGCCTTCCACGGGGAATTCAGACCCAGGCTCTTAAGGAGCGGGGTGGGCTCGTGAGGGAGGCCTTTGGAGCCCGCAGGCGTGAGCTTACGCTGTCACAGCCCCATGCTTCAAGTATCTTGGGTGAAGGAGCCCAGGAAGCAGCTGAAACCAGGCAGAGTAGTATCCGAAGCAGACACAAGCCATGTTCTCAGTCCCCAACAGGCTGGTAGCCAAAAGGCAGTACCAGAGTCACAGCAGGTAAGGATGGACAGATGCCAGAAGGCAGGGCGCAGGGGGAACGGGAGCCTCGCAGGCCAGGGCCAGAGCTGGAGTCCTGGCCAGAGCTTCTGCTGCATCTGCTCCCTCTGCTCCTAGGAGAACCCCCAGGGGAGGGCAGGGACTACCAGGCTCCCCAGAGCTTCTCAGAGGCCTCTTCACACTGCAGCAATGCTGGGTCATGTACAGTGTGTGATCCCAGCATTGTCAGTATCCCCAGGGCAGTGAGAAGCACAGGCCTGAGGCCTCCAGCATCACGGAGCCTCAGTTTCCTTATCTGCGCTACAGAGCCATTGCATCTGCCCCTTGGGACTGGCAAGAAGGCTGAGGCCAGCTTTGGAAAGCACAGGGCACCGAGTGGGTGGCTGAGCCGACAGCACCAGAGGCCCTGACACAGCTGCACAGAAGCCGCAAATGACCGAGCTCATTCTACACCCTCAAAACAGGCTACCCCACACTGCTGCCCAGCTGCCCAGACATGAGGTCCCTGCCTGTGGCCACCCCAGCCCCCCTCCCCGCCTCTGTCTCCAGTGTGGCAGCAAAGCCAGGTTTCCACAAGGAAACATGGAGCATGGACAGTGTCACCCTCCTGTGTCAAAGCTCCAGTGGCTCCATGGCATCTAGATTAGAATGCAGACCCCTCCCTCCACTCCCAGGACCCAGTGTCCTGCTTACTTCCTCACCCTATGACTTCCTGTCCCCTGCTTACACGGTGGCCCCTGATCACCAGCAAGCCAGGCAGAGGGAGGGGAAGAAAAAGAAGGGATCCCCTCCACCTGCTCAGCAGGTCATCACAAAACCAATGACCTTCTTGCTTATAGGTCATTAGCCAGCTGTGTCCCATGGAACGCCAGCTTTAGGGAACCTGGAGAATAGACTATTCTATTTTTTTAAATATGGGGCTGGGGCTGCTCCCAAGAAAAGTGGGTGACAAGGTAAGAGAGAGATATGGATGGAAAAAGTGGCCCAACAGCGCTACCCACTCAGAGTGGAAGCTTTCTTATTTTCTCCCCCCTCCCTTTGGTCTTTTGGAGACAGAGTCTCACTGTGTAGTTCAGGCTAGCCTTGAGCTCACTTTGTAGCCCAGGCTGGTCTCGAACTCACAATGATCCTCCTGCCTCAGCACATTGAGTGCTGGGGTTATAGGCACGCACTACCCCACCTGGCCAGGTGTGAGTCCTGTTATGGTTTGTGTCTAGTGGTCTCCCCAAGGCCTCATGCAGTTATGAGGCAGGGACTTCTAGAGTTTGAGATTAACTCATGATCCACTGGGATTATGAGTCTTAGTACTAATAGGATTATAGGTGTGAGTGTTACACCCAGTCTGGTACTGCCTTTCGATATAAGGATCAGACCTGGGAATCCTGCGCTCAGGAAAGAGCTACTAGGAACTCCTCCTGGCCAGTCCCCAGCATTGGACAGGCGGATAAGCTGGACACATTTTGTGTCCTGGCAAGGCCCGCTGTGAGGGGTCTCTGCCCAGCTGTGACATGTCAGGCCCTGCACAGAGGCACGCAGGAACCCTGAGAGACAGGACAACTCCACAGACACCAGCTGGCTGGTGAGCAGGAGAGAGCGGCACATTGAGGTGGGTGACACCTGAACACGGGGCTGTGCAGATGAACCTCGGAGCAGGGCTGGAGCCTAGGAGAAGAGGAGAGGGGAGGGAGACTGGTACAGTTTAGATCTAGAAGCTTCCTTCATTAAATCTAGAATGTTCAAAGGTGGGCTCCTAAATGGTGATTGGACAGTTCCACTGTTATACTCAGCAGTAGGTCCATCGACTGATGAATCTGTAACCGAACGTCCTCTTCGGAGGAGGGCCTGGTTGGTCACTGAGAAGAACCCGTATCTCTCTACTCTGCTCCAGCCCTTTCTCTGTGTATCCTGGCCGCCATGATGTGAGCAGGTTTTCTTCCACCAGGCCCATTGGTGCTGCCAATTATGAGCTCTGCTGGGCATACAGTGTGAAGCTGAGAAACTGGAGAAGTGAAGACTGCACATAGCCACATGGACTCAGGCATTTGCACACCCAGGTTCACAGCAGCACTGCTCACAGAAGGCACAGGGCAGAAGCAGCTTGGAGACCTCACTGCTGCCCACACCCTGGCCAAGACTGAATTCTAATGGGCACTGGACTTGGGGGAGGTCCTACAAGAGGCAGTGGAATATTACTTAGCCTTCAAAAGGCAGGCAATACCAACATGAAGGGCATTACGCTAAACGACGCAATCCAGCCCCAAAAGCTCAAGGTATAGGGACCCAACTAAAGAGGTACCGAAGGGAAGAAGCTTCCTAGAGATCGATGGTAGGATGTATGGAGACTTCCTGAGGCAGACAGAGGGGGATGGGAAAATGGGGGATTGTGTGATTGCTGAGCTTCAGCTTCACAAGACAAAGAGAGTCCTGGAGATGGATGTTGGTTGCAGCTGGACAAGACAAATGGATTTAACGCCACTGCACTGTGCACTTTGAAATGATGAAAACAGCTAAGTTCAATGTTATATATCTATAATGTATATAAAATAAAAAATAGAATGCACAAAGTGAAGGAAGAATATATATTATAAAAGAGACTATGCCATGGGCTGGTACAGTTACTAGGATGGAACATTTCTTCCTCTTTACACTTTGTGGTCATTAAGCTATGAAGAGAAATTTTTGAGTCCTCTTACGGTTTGGGTCCAGTTGTCTTCCCAAAGCCTCATGCGGTCTTGAGGCGGGGACTTGTAGAGTTTGAGATTAACTCATGATCCCCTGGGATTATGGGTTTTAGTACTGCTGGGATTATGGGTGTGAGTGCTACACCCAGCCTGGGGCACTGAATGCCACTTCAGGGCGACAGGCTTCCTCTCTGCAGCCATTGCTGCTGCTCCTTCTGCTCTTTGCCACTGGCATGAACAGCTGCCCTCTGCCATGTGCCCCTCTGCCTTAGAGTCAACCGAGTGTGGACTGAAACCCGCAGTGACTGTGAGCTAAATAAGCCTTTCCTTCCTTCATTTTGGGTGCCGGGTATTTGTCCCAGCAACGGGAGAAGAGTAACTGGGACAAATCCTGATGTTTAATACACAGAAAAATACTGCCTTGTCCAGAGACCTCATTGGCCCCCACGGCCTGACCAAGACTGAATCCTAAAGGGCACTGGCCTGGGGCGGTCCTATGAGAGACATCAAGTAGCACAAAGGGCACCGCAAGACGCCAAAGCCTGTGACACACACCCACGCCACTGTTGCACCTTGTGAGGAAAGGCGGGAGGCCCTGGGTCACGGGATGAAAGCCTGCTGGTAGAAGTGCAGCGTCAGCCTTAGACACGAAGATTTCTGAATCGACCCTGGGATTTCCAACGCTGCACTCACAGAATGGAGCATGGGGGCATCCAGGAGGCAGCCCGAGATGTGCTCCCAAGATCTGGGTCTAGGTAGAGCCTAGGGGCATCCGCACACACAGGGGATGGTGACATCAGCCCAGAGCCAGCAGATGGCTGAACCAGACGCTCCCTGCCCCCAGTCCACAATGCTCTGGAGGGGCCAACCCGCTGTGAGTGTTCTCCTGCCCCCTGGTGCCCTGTCTGCTGTCCCTGAGCACTGCACTGTTCTGGAAGAAAGCACAGCTCCAGATATCAAAAGGCCTGGGCAAGAGTCTCGGGTCAGCTTGGGATCCCAGCCTTGTGATCTTAGGCCAGTTTCCTGGCAGCATCTGGGGCTCTTTGTCTGTAAATGGTTAACAGCTGAGCTGCCCTCAAGGGCTATGTCTGGGTCCCTCATAGCAATGCTGGGAGCAGAAGGAGCAGCTCCAGGTCTCGGCCCTATTCCTCACCACTCTAAATGCACCACTGTCCCCTCGACATGGGGGCTCCTGTGTGAATGCCTCCCCAAGTCTCCAGCCTCTTCTCATTCATTGCCTCAGGCCCAGCTGCCCCATCTTCAGAACAGGCCAGGACCCACTGGACAACTCAGCACACAGAGGGCTTTAAAGATGACCCTGCTGTTAGGCACGGGAAAAGGGGTCAGGGTGTCTACTCCCCACAGCCTGGCTGGGACGGCCAGGCGGCTGAACAGGGTATGTGGGGAGCAGCCTGCCGCTAGCACGGGGCCACCCGCCGACAGGACCCGTGCCACGACACCATCTCTTCCAACCACAGTTGGCATGGCTGTGCTCAGCAATCTTGTGTTTAAAAAGCAATAAGACTAAATGCTTTTCTGCTTCCCCTTTGAGAGACCATGTATGATAAATGATAGGCAATTTCATGGTTGGAGTTTCAATTTCCGAAAATATTAGTGCAAATCCCCCAGCTCCACTTCCGAGATAAATTCTTTTTGGCAGGTTCCTCCCTCATCTCCCAATTCCCTGATTCTGAATAGATTTGGAGGTCTGGGGCAGGTTTGCCCAGCTCAGCCCGCCTCCCACCTGTCTGATATGCCACCTACATCCCATCCTTTCAGATTCTTTTTACACTGGTTTCAAGCCAGCCGCTGTGTACCCAGCCCTGCACTAAGTATTATGGCAGGTGTAAGTGAGCTACAATCAATCATTCAGTCAACAAGCACTTACCATGCACCTGGTCACTTCAGTCTCTAAACTGCCAAGGTACTCCAGCACCACTCTTAACACCTCAGGCTTTGTCACAGGACACCCACTTCACAGTGGGGAAACTGAGTCTCAGACCTGGTAAGAGGAGGGTGGACTGGAGTGAACAGGGCAAGGTCTGAAAGGGTGAGCTTCACCTGAACACACATAGTGTGAGGTGCTGGCCAAGGGCTTGCCTAGTTCTCTGCCCAGGACTATCAGCTATTTCATTTATGCACAACTCAAGTTCCAAGCCAGTAACCTGTGTTACAGATGTGGAAACTGAGGTTCAGGAAGGTTAAGCAGCTTGTGCCAGGTTTTTCAGTCTGCTGAGCCATACAGTCTCTCTTGTTGTTTCGATGTCAGGCAGGCTGGATGGTAGCTCGACAGTCATTTCCAGCCTTGAGCCCCTGCTCCGGAGGCATCAGAGTGCCGCGTCAGCAGCAGAGGGCCTGGGACCCAGCGGCTGTGCTCCCTCATCTCCCATTACTCTGCAGCCTCTGACCTCCAGGCTGAGGCTGCAGGGAACCCCAGGACTCAAGCCCATCGCTACTTCCCCATGTGTTCCCCTCACTTCCTAACTAAACCCTGTCTCAGGGCAACTACGGTAGAGACAAGGAGGGAGAAAAACCAGACCACAGTGGGGCTTAATAGGAAACAGACTCATCGGGCCACGGAGATGGCTCAGTGGAATAAGCGCTTCCCTGGCAAGCGCAAGGGCCTGAGTTCAATCCCTGGTTCTGCCAAAAACAAAACCAAACAAACAGAAAACAGACCCAGCAGGGTGGAACAGAAGAGGTCGGCGCAGAACAGACTAGGACACACAAGCTGACCAGTGCGGAGCACAGCACACAGTGGGGCGGCAGCAGACGGCGCTGAGCAGGATGAGGTAACATCCATGAGTATTCGCCAAGCGCCACAGCACTCGAGGTAAGGATGTAGTCCCAGTCCCCGAGGATCGTGCTGTCTCAGGTAAGAGATATATAAGGTTAATACTAGTACCAGTTACAAATGAGGAGCTTCCAAGAAGTAACAAAAAAGAAGGCACAGGGAGCTATCCAGGGAACAGTGTGTGGGGCGGAGGGAGCTGCGTGTGCGGAAGCCCAGCGGCGGCAGGAGCCCGTTTGGTCCATTCAAAGGATGAAGATCAGCCAGGAGAGCCATCAAAAGGGGCCTGGAAGGGCTCGGTGGAATAAGCGCTTCCTTGGCGAGCACAAGGGCCTGAGTTCAATCCCTGGTTCCGCCAAAAACAATAAATAAATAAAAAATAAAATCTGGTAGTTCTATAAAAAAGGGGGGGGGCCTGGAGTGAGAGGGGAGAGGCAGGCGGATATGGGTGCCCTGAGCCCAGGGAGCCCGCAGTCTTCGCAGGTGTGGAGAAGTCTCGCTTCCTGCTCCCCTGGTGACACAGAATGAATGGAGCCGGGAGGTCTTAGGGTGCCTATGGGGTCATCTCCTTGGAAGCAACAGTGGTGGCTTGGAACAGAGCAGCGGTGGCACCAGAGGGGAGCGATGTCAACACAACAGAAGGGGTTTCCCACATTCAGAACAGGGGGCTGGAGGGATGCAGGGGCGGTGCTTCCTGCGGTGGGATGGAGGGGAGAAGGCTGGAGAGACAAAGTTTGCTTCTGAAGATGCACAGACAGACCACATAGGTTCAGAGACACGGGGCAGGGAGTCGACAGCATACAGACTCCATGCGGTGCTGTGTGTTGTCACAGCGCGGCTGTGCGATACACCGGCCCCCTAGCGGTGCTCACTGCCAGGGCTACTGCAGGGCTTGCTGGGCCGGGTCTGAGGGGTCTGTGTGCTAAGACTGCGGTGGAGTGTTTGGGTGATGTCCGGATCTGGGGACTGAGGAGAGACAAGGAACCAGAGGCCCGGTCCCTGGGACAGGTAGGAATGGAGAGAGAACCCTTACCCGAGGACCTGGATGTGGAGAGGCCAGAGAAAGCAGAGGGCCCTCAGAGGCGAGACAGGAGGGGCAGCAGGACGCATGCCATGGGACTTGGCACACACAACCCACAGGGCAAGGCAGGACCCAGGGCGGCCAAGGTCACTGACAACAGAGCAGGGAGTGGCAAAGAATTCCAGGCTGATGACAAGCAAGGATGTCATCTCAGATGAGTGTGAAATTGGGGGTCAGACCCCAGACACAGTTCACAGGGGGGCTGTCCTGCATGGTGCCAGCTGCTGGAGTCCTCTAGTGGGGGACAGGGGCATGCCAGTGGGTCAGGAACACACCAGCTGACCTCTGCTCCTGCCTTCCCACATGTGTTCCAGCAGGTTCAGAAGTCCCTCTCCTGAGCCAGCCTACACTGTGGAGGTCGCCGGCCTGAGCCTCTTCCCTCACCCTGGTGCAGTCAGCAAGCCAGTGCTTGTCACGCCACCCACCGCTGGTGCTAGAGTGCGATTTCCACACAGCTCAGGACAGCAGCTGCCACTTGGCAAGTGGGCACGGAACCTTCTGCCCACCTCCGGGGCTGTGGCTGGGATCCCCAGACACTGGTTCTCACTGGGCAGGGAGACATTTGAACAGGAGCAACTGAAAGACACATTCCACTTCAGATCCGACTTTCATGTGCGTGAAACAGAAACTGAAAACCTCCCACCTTCACAGCGAAACCTCCACCAGCCCTCAGCGGCAGGATCTTCTCTGCTTGGGCTATGCAAAGCAAAAGGGATTTTCAGCTGGGGACGAGCTCCTGGGGATCTTTCACAATCAAATGTGGTGCAGCATTGGTGTGTTTTGAGAGGTTAAAAGAACACGCAGGAGCTTTGCTGAGGTCTGAATTCGGGTCTGTTAAAAGTGGGCCAAGTGACCCAAAGGGCCTCAAAGGATGCCGAGGCCCCTCCCATCCTTCCAAGCGGAGGTTCCCTAACCTCTCAAGGAGGCACTGTGACGGCAGGCAGCGCAGCGGAGGGCTGCTCCTCCCGAGAGCAAAACACAACACAGAGGCTGTTTGTTTTCTGAGCAGGAAGAAGCAGAACAGCTGCTCCAAGAAGCCACTTGAAAGATAATCAGGCAGCGATGTTGGCAAAACAGCTGTGAGGCAGGCGGAGAGGGGGTGGCTGAGAGCAAGGGAGGGAGGAAGGGGGAAGCCGAGCTGGAAGCAGCGCCACCAGCCTTCCAGGCCAACTGGGGTCCTGTGCCACCACCTGGGAACCACCCCTGCCCAGCCCAGGTCCCCCTACCCTGCTCCCCTGCTGAGGCTTCTCCCATCAGCACCAGTCCCTGCAGAGAGAAGCATCCTGGAGAGTGCAACTCAAATCCCAGAATGGAATGGTGGTAGGTGTGGCACTAGATTACATTTGTAGTCCCAGCACTGAGGAGGCTGAGGCAGGAGGATCGCTGCCTATGTGAGTTCAAGGCCAGCCTGAACAGTACAAAGCAAGTCCCTGTCTCAAAAGAAAAAAAAAAAATAAAATAAAACTTCACCAGAATGGGAGAGACCAGGCTGAATTTCACCTAAGCTCTGGGGTGCCCAAGGATAGATAGTGACATGAAGGACACCCTGTTTCTGTCTTGTTCCCCAGCCCTAACCCTTCCTCCTCATTTCACGCCACAGCAAGGACCAGCCAGGGCCTGCTTATCCAGCTATCTAGCATGCGATCAGTCAAACTGTGTGGCCCCCACTAATTGATGGGGAAAATGGTTATTTACCAAACTTGAGCTGCTGTCCTGTCCTTCCCAGCACCCTGGCTTTCAAGCCCATCACCTGGTCCTGCTAATCCCCTCCAACAAAGTTCTCACTGGGGTAAAATATCTTCACGTGTACTGCCAGCCACCCTCAGCCCCTGGCATGACCACAGCCCATTCTTTCTGGAGTGGTTTAATCTTTCTTGTAAGAAAAAGGCCATTTTCAGCCTGACCTTAGCGACACTTGCAAGCTTCCCATCTGGAGCATGTACTCTATAACCAGAGTTTCTCTACCCTTCTTGGGGGAATCCTTTCAGATAATGTCTGTCCTCACCTGTGCTTTTTCTTGACAGGACTTAAAGGTCCTTTGATGTCACTTCCTGTAGAACAGCTTATCCCCAGGCTTGCAACTCTGATACAAGAGCCGCTATTTGGGATTCAGAGCTGAGAGGAAATCTCAGAGGTCCCCAATTGGATCTGCTGTCCAAATACAGGATGAGCAACGTCCCAGCCTGCTGATGGGGGGTGTGAGCTCTGCGGGGCTGGACACTTCCTGGAGGAGCCAAGGGTTCAGTCCCCCACCCACCCACTCATGCCTAGCAGCTCTGTGATGCCATGGAGTAGGACAACTGCTTGGACTCCTGGCTGCAGGAGGTCCCTGTGAGCCTTCAAGTCCTCAAACAGTAACAGAATCAACTCCAGCAGGGTGATAGAGGACAAGGCCCATGACAAGGAAGAAGTCCCAGCCCGGAAAACCCTTGCAACCCCAGCTTGGAAAAAGGCAGCTTCAGAGCAAACTCAAGCAAACAAAGACAGGCAGTCCCGCTGAGCAATACCCCCAGACCAGGTCTGGTAAGCATCACGTTGTTCAGAGCAGGCCAGGGAATCCAAGGACAGTGTCTTGTCCACGAGAGCCTGGGCCACAGGGCACTGCAGGTGGAGACAGCAACTCGGCCAAGTCAGAAGTGATGATAAGACTTCACTCAGAGGACAGGGGCATTTGTCATTCCAAGTCCCCTCCCCACCATCCTTCCGCACAGCGCTGGTTGCACGGATTAAATCTGCGTGAATCATGGTGTGGCCTCCCCTGGACAGATGCCTGGGGGAGGGCTTTGAGGAAAAGTTGCCCATTTGAAAGGTAGCTATGGGTGTGGGAGTGAGCAGGACAGAGCAGGAAACCAACCTGAGATGCTTGAAGACAGACAGACAGACAGACAGACAGACGAGTCTGTGCCCCATGGGGGCTCACTGGGAAAGATCCAGGCAGCTCCACTTGTTCCAAATCTACCCACATTCCCAGCCACAAATCCCCTGCCCTGGGTGTGCCCCAACCTTGGGACAGATGCAGTCTCTGTGGAATCCCAGGACCTCAGAGTTCTTGGGGACAGAGGGCGTGCCTGCAGACCCCCTGCTGCCCACTGCACTGGAGCAATTTTATTTCTGCTTAACATTTTGGGTCTTGCATTTATAAATATTTTTGGGGGGGTGGGTACTAGGGATCAAACTCAGGGCCTTGTGCTTGCCAGAAAGGCACTTATGCCGCTGAGCTATCTCCCTGGCCCCCTTATAATATTTTTTGAAGAGTTCACTCACTTAAATATAAAGGCTCCGTCTACTGATTCCAGGAAGGTACAAGTACAGCAAACACTTTCCCTGCTGCTCCTGCTAAGCACAACCCCAATCCCAGCACACTTTGTGTAAGACCTAGCCCGACTGTGCGAGCTGGAAAGAAGGCAGACATGCCAGGGCTGAGAGATGCAGGAGCCGCACTGCGGTGCAGTCTTCAGGTGGTCTTTGTGCTCTGTGCATCCCAGACTTGGAGCAGAGGAGGTTCCAATGGGTACAGGTTAAAAAAAAAAAAAAAGTCCCAAGTGAAACATGTTGTCTTCGGCCAAAGGCCAGTCTTCAAAGGAACCCAGCAAGGCAGGAGCATTTAACTCCGGCTCCGGGAAATTACTGCAGCTCCCACTCCCACCCCAGCCTGCAGAGGTGACCAAGGAGCCCGTACTTCCATCCTGTTGAGCAGTCCCAGCCCCCACTTACTCTCCTGGGGCCCAGTAGAGCCTAGGGGAACAGCCGTGGCACAGTGTCAGTAAGGCCGCCTGGGGTTCCTGTCCCCCTCTCCCCCTAGGAGCACCTTCTCACGTAACCAGAAGAGGAGGAGACTCAAGCCTCCTCTTCCACTTCATACCAGCAAGGAAGCATCGTCCTAGCCCACCCACAGCCTGGTGTTGCCCCCAACAAGCCAACTAGACCCGAAGGCTTAGGACAACATCATCATAAGGAAAGATGGAGCTACTTGGAGGAAGATGGACATACCTGAAGGCCACAGTGAGAAGGGAAATAAATCAAACATGCATGTTTAAGTATAATGTGTCTTTTCTCTTATGCAAAGCCCAGATTATAAATAAGGAGCAAAATAAAAGAAGTAACAGGAAGTAGGGAGATGAGTCTTTCTCAATGGGAAGAGGACCAAGGGAGGAGGGAGGGTGGCTGATCTGAGGGAAAGGAGTGAAAAAGGAATTAAGATGTTATGGTGATTGACTGCCTGTGGTCGACTTGCTGCACCCAGCCAGACTGGCCAGTGTGGGGCTGGGTGGGTGGGGGAGGCCATTGCTGGCAGCAGAGGAGGCGGAGCTGGAGGAGCCCAGAAGCTGTCAGAAGCTCTGGGTGCTCCCGGAGGGCCTCGACATGCTGACTTTTCTGATGAACTTGGCTGTTCTCATCATTAGGGCTCTCACAGAGACCTTGCTGTCGCTGAGAATGGCTATGGTTCATTTTTGGGAGCGCTGGCCCTCTTCTTGAGCATTGCCTCCTGGCTATAGTACAGATCCCTCAGCCGGGCTGGTGCAGACTCGCTAGCTTCCACCACTGACCTTTGGGCCTTCCCAGCACAGATCTGAGAAACAGGCCTGCATGAGGCATTGGCGTGGGCTCTAGGCCTCCAGCTGGACCCTGCAGGACATCGCTGTGAGACCCAGGCCCCCAGCTGGATTCTTTGTTTTTTAGTGTGTGAACAGATTTCCTGCACTCTCCTTGTATATGATTCTTTGGGTAACTATCATAAAATAATCTTATAAAATATGTGCCCTGTACTGTACTGTTCCCCTTGCAAGACCCCAAACCGTGACAGACGTGTTATGCCCGTGTGCCAGGCCCACCCAAGGGATGTGATCATCATGTACTCAGACACATGCGAAAAGCTTAGGATCAGACTCTCCCAGTGTAACAATATCTAGGTCTTAATTTTTGTAAAGTAATAACCCATTGTGCTAAGAAGAAAGATCTCAAGCAGAATTTTTTAAAAGACCAGTAATACCAACATTAAATACAAGGATATGAAAATGACTCAAAGATTTTAAAGCAACCACGATAAAAATGTATCGGTAGCAATTATGGACATGCTTGACACAAAAGAGAAGGCAAGAAGGCCAAAGAATTGGAAGCTCCAATCAGGAGACAAGGGGAGATCTTAGAACTGAAAAATCCAACCATGAAAATAAAACCTCAAGGCTCCTTAGCAGCAGGGAAGGAATCGAGGCAAGAATTAACAAATTGGAAGGCAGAATAACAGCAATTTTGAATCTGAAAAGCAAAGAGAAAACGGACTACACAAAAGGAACACAGCTTCGGAGACCTGGGAAACTATAGCCAAAGTCCTACTTTCATCCTTGGAATTCCAGAAGGAGAATACAAAGGAGGAAGGGCAGAAATAACATTGGAGCAAAACAACATTGGCAGAAATCCTGCCAAATGTAAATGAACCCCAAGTGGGTAAAACTAACGACACTCAGGCCAAGACTTTTAGAAAGTACAGGTAAAGAAAAACACGCTTGAAATTATCTGAAGACAGTTTCACCTTGTCTACAGAGGAAGAGCTACTCAAATCAAGGCCGTGTGGTAAGGGTGGAGGCGTAGACACACAGACCAATAGAGCAGAGCAGAAGGCTTACACACTGACCCGCAAAAAGACGCCACCTGGTTTAATCAAAAGTACGAAGACAATGGACTGGATAAAGAAGGTCTTTCCTACAAACAGAACTACAGCAATTTGATAAACCATCCAGAGTTCTCACCCACCACCTCAATAGGCTTTGGCCTAAGTCTCAGTACTTACATAAAAAAAATTCAAAACAAAAAAAAAAGTAAATAAATAAAACTATTAGGAAAAAAAAAAAAAACAGGAGAAAAATCTTTGGGATCTAAGTCTAAGTACAGAGCTTTTGTGCTTCACAAGTAAACATAGTCCATGAAAGGAAAACCAATGAGTTGAACCTCACCCGAATTTAAAAAAATGCTTGTTCTGTAAAACACCTTGTTAAGTGAATTTAAAAGATAAGGTGTATAGCAGCAGAACATAGATGCCGGCCGTACATTCCAAAAAGGCCGCGTCCTAGCTGGAATATTTCAAGAACTCTCCTGATGAAAGATGCGATTTTGAGATGGGCCAAAGACATGAAAAGATGTATCAGCAAACGAAGGATACGGATGGCAGCTGAACACACACAAGGCTGGGAACCCGCCAAGAAATGCAGATTAAACTGCGATGAGAGATCACCGTGCGCCTACCGGAATGGTGGAAATAAAAAGCACCCATGACTCCAGGCAGTGAGGGGCGCAGAGAGAAGCCGCCTGCGTCGCTCCCGTGTTGCTCGCAGGCATCAGGGCAGCACAGCCACCGAGGAAGGCAGCTCAGCGGCAGGATGAAACCATATGATCCAGCAATTGTTCTCCAGGCATGGGGCCAGACACAGGGAAACTTATTTTCACACAAAAACCTGGGCAGGAATGTTTAGAGTGCTTTATTAACCAAAAGCTAGAAGCAGCCCAGATGTCCTTCCGTGGCGATGGGTAAACAAACTGGGCCACATTGGCACCGTGGAATACCGCTCAGCAGTTAGAAGGGGAAAGGCTGGGTGCGCTGACACCCCCGAGGCGCTGCCAGTCGCCAAGGCGGCCTGCCCTCTGGCTCTCTTTAAGCGATCTTTTCAGAATGACAAAATGACCCAGGCAGAGAGCAGATTCCTGGTGGCTGGTGGTCAGCGACAGGGACAGAGGGTTGGGCTGTGGCGGGGTTTGTAGAAGGGCTAGTGGAGCGAGCCCCACCTGTGTTGAGGCCAGTATTCTGATTACGATGCTACCCTAGTTTCACAAGGTGTTACCACGCAGGTAACAAAGTGTCTGCAGGAGGTGTCCAGTTGCCCGTCAGTGGGCTAATGTCCAAGCTGACTTCATCAACTCAGTTAAAATGTAAATCAAAGAGGGCCGGCAGAATAATTCAGCAGATCAAAGTGCCTGCAAGCAGACCCAGGGACCCCAGGGTTCAATTCCCAAGCCTGCCTTGCCCTGTCTCCCACCTCCATGCTCTGAAATGGCATTTGAGACTGGGCTCACGTGATGAAGCACCCCTGTAATCCCAGCTCTTGAGAGGCTGTAAACAGGTGGATCACTGTGAGTCCAACCTAGTAGTGTGACCCTGTAGACCCTTCCCTAAAATGCAAAAAAAAGCCTATAATCCCAGTGCTGGGAAGGCTGAGACAGGAGGATCACTATGAGTCTGAGCTGCCTAGTGAGACCCTGTACCAAATAAATAAATAAGGATTTAAAAAATAAATAAAATGCAGACCATTTGAAGTTTAGAGACAGGGCCCCTAATTAACGCTGTTACTCTGCAGTTGTAAGTATGGAATTCATGGGTAGAATTCTAGGATTGAAAGAAAAACACAGAGTAGGAGTTAGCTTTAGGGCTTTTAGGAATTCAGGAGTGAGGGCTCGGGACAAGAAACAGGCCCAGGAGGAAAGGGCGCTGGAGGCATGGACAACTTCAATTCTGTCTTATGGCCCCAGCTTTCTCAGAATGACAGTTTTTTTCCGCCTGTCTCTGTTTCTCCTCTCCCGCTTCAAATGTGCTAGGATGGTCTGCTGGCCACCGCCTCCTCAAGGTTCTCTTTCTCCAATCTTTCCTTCCTGCCATCTCTATCTTCATCTTCGTCTATTTTTTCTCCCCCCCTCCCGATTTTCTCTACTCTCTTCCTCTCTCGTCTTGCTCTTCTCTTCCCCATTCTGTCTCTCTGCCTGTCCCCCCATTCCCATCCCTCTGCTTCTGCCTCCTTCTCTCCTCCCCTCTTGAGACGCCCACACTCACACACATAAATTTTTCAGAGGCTGGGAACTCAGGGAGCCTTATAGAAAGAGCTCTGGTTGCCTGGCGTCAGCCGGCCACCTCAGCCAGCAGCAGCAGGTGATAGATGGCGGAAATACATTACGGGGCTGTCCTGCTGACAGCGGCGAAGGTAGTATGTCAAGGTACCAGCCCTGAGATGACGAAGCTCCCTCATAGATCAGAATACCATCACGCTGATTACACTCCAGCCCCGAGTGTCAGGGCCCGCGGGTGCATGACAGACGGCGGGGGCTGTCACCAGCTGATGGCCCATTCCCAGCACACAGTTCCTACCCGGCTGTGATTTAGGGCCAGAGCCCAGACCCCTCCCGAGATGCACACACAGCAAAAGTGGACGCTTTCCCTTCTACTGTGGGCAGAAGTTTAGGTAGAGAAACACGGGGAGCACCCGGCCTCAAGGTCAAGGGAGTGGGGGGTCAGATAGGCCTGGCTTCTGGCTGTGGTTCTACATCTTAAAAGATGTATGACCTTAGGGGAGATTTTTGCTCCTTCCTGAAGCAGTCACCCTGTCAGTAAACCAAGGATGATCCCCGCAGCCTCCCAGGGTACAAGCCAGGCCCACCTAACAGGATGCAGGTCACAGGCAGGCAGAGGCT
>PVKA01025620.1:0-32757 GCA_004027165.1 Ctenomys sociabilis | reverse complement strand
AGGGCACCTCTCGCATTGAAGCGGCTGGGGTAGATCCCTAAGCTAATTTAATTTTTATTAAACCAGTAGTTGCCTCCAAGGTCTGGCTTCGGGGTCAGCAAGAGTCAGGTACCTGCCCGGCTGAGCCTGATTTTCCCCAGCGGCCCATGGCCAGCTCCCTTAGCCCAGTTGCTTTCTTCTCTGTTTTACCCTTTCTGAGTTTGGGCCAAAAAAGCCAGTAGCATCTCCAGCACCTGCAGCTGGGAAGACCGAGGGGGTTGGTGGTGGTGACAAATCAACAACTATGACAGTTCCTAGGGAGGAGGGTGCCTCCCATCCATGAGTCCACACAGTCATGACACCTTCTTTCCCCAAAAATTAATTTGGCCTCAAAGCACAAGCAGAGCTAATAAACTGCTGCTCCAGGTGAGTGCCGGCCAGTTTAAGATGCAGTAAAAACACACCCTAGTTGACAACTGAGCACGCTGGGTGTAACTAGGAAAAGGGAAATCCTAGACCCAGAACTTTCAGCTTCTGATGCTTAGGCACAGCTGGATTATGGTTGTGGGCAGGTGGCTGAGGAGAGAGGCCTGAGGGTCTGGCCTGGCTGTCCCTTGCTGCACCAGACCTCCCAGCTCAAGGATCCAGCCACATCGAACACTTCCTCACCGGGGTGTTCAGCCTGCCCACCATCGCTTCACTGCTGTCCTTGGCCGACTGGATGTGGGGGTGGAGGAGAGGCAAATGGTTTTGCAGAGGAGTTAAACACCCCACAGCACCCAGGTCTTTATCACAGGAAATCTCTCCCCAGCTAAGAGAATGACATCCATAAAATCGCTGTACACGTTAACATAGTACATGGACCCAAGGCATGTTCACTACTGAAATTTTCCAAAACACAGGTAGACACAGAATTAAAATGACCTCTAATCACCTAATCCAGATATAAACACATTTTGTGTCCATTTTCTCTTTTTTTTTTTTTTGGCAGGACCAGGGATTGAACTCAGGCCCTTGCACTTGCCAGGCAAGCACTTATTTTGCTGAGCTATCTTCCCAGCCCCTCCATTTTCTCTACTGCTCTCTTGTCCAGGAATGGATCTTTGAATCTGTCAAAGGAACTTGGATACTGCATCCTGTAGCTCCCCACGCGCCCTGAAAAGAGAGTGCTGGCTGCCTTAAGGGGTCTGTGCGGCAGGAGAACAGTGAAGTAAGGGGTGGCTTTCATGTCTGGCAAATTAACAAAGACCACAAGCTATGAAGCTTCCCCTCCCCCATTTCAAAGTCCACCTTCAGGGAATAGGCACAGGCAAGAGCCCACTGGAGAAGGAGTCCACCATCAAGCCCATGCCCATGAAATGACATGTGGCCACCACAATGTCACATGCAACAGAATACAAAGGTGCCAGATGTCAGGATCCAGCCAGGGCAGGCAGGAGTCCAGGGTCGGCTGGGAGAAACCCATGGCTCCTGTAGGAAGGACCAGCGCCATCACGTGGGGACTTTATTCAAACTCAGTGTAGAACCCTGCAGCCAGGGTGGCTCATTTGCACGCTGAAGGAAGCTAGAAGGGGTTCATACAACTGCAGTCAGGGGCTTGCAACCCCGGGTAATGCACAGGCTCAGGAGCAAGGTGGGGATCAGGAGGGTAGCAAAGGGACACCAGGAACACTGCCCAAGGACATTGCCATGCAGGGAGTGTACTTATTTATCAGTCCCCGGGGATGGGGTGGGAGCAAGCTTTGGGGGCATCCAGAGGGGCTGGCAGGAGGAGGGTGCTAAAGAAACCAGGCCATGTCAGAAGGGCATCACTTCCTCAGCCCACAGTGTGGAGTCAGGATCCAGAGCTAGGCTGGAAGTTCGCAGGAAGAAAACAGCTAAAGAGAACTAGGTCACCACAGGGATATGATAATGTTTTTCTTCAAAAGGAAATGGCATGAGCCCAATACGTGTGTGACATGTCCACCTGTACTGCTAAGATAAGTCAATTAAAAACAGGCTTTTGGGGGGTCCTACTCATGGATCTAGCAATTCCACTTAAAAAACATTTCAGCCAGGTGTGGTAGTGCACACCTGTAATCCCAGCACTTGGAAGGCTGAGGCAGGAGGATTTTTTTACAGTTCAAGATCAGCCTGGGTTACAAAGTGACTGCATGGTGAGACCCTGTCTCAAAAAGACAAAAAACAAACATACATATATTTGCCATAAAAATACAATAGGAGGGCATTACACCAAAAACTAACATAATATTTTACTTGTTTAACAGGGAAGCAGTGTAGGCAATTTAAAAAAAAAAAAAATTATTTATTTGTTACAGGGTCTCACTATGCAGCTCAGACTCATAATGATCCTCTTGTCTCAGCCTCCCCAGTCCTGGGATTATAGGCATGCAGCACCACCCCCGGTTTTGGTGGCTGGCTTGGTGCCCACAGTGTTCCAGACCTGGCGCAGCATGGTACCGGGATCAAACTCGGGTCCTTGCACTTGCCAGGCCCTATTCCCCACCTTCTGCATTGCATATTTGTTATTTTTGTAATGAAATGACATAACATTAGAAACAAGCAGGTTGATTAGATCTAAGATTTTTGAACAACCAGACACTAAGGCCTCATGTCATCTAGGGTCTAGCAATAAATTACTATGTTTCAGTGCCGCAATCATTTCTTCTTTAGCAGAGGCGGGTAGGTGGCCCAGGAGAGGGGCATATTGTATTTGCTCTGCGCTCATCACCTAAAATGCACTTATTTTTTAGCTCCTTTTTCACGTGACATTACTGAACAACAACATTTCCAGCCCTGGCATTTGGCAAGGGAAGCCACAAAGGGACAGGTGCCACCTTTCATTCGTCCCCACTCCTTTTTTTTTTGAGACAGGGTCTTGGCTAGCCTTGAACTTGCTTATGAGGCTGGCCTCAGACTCATGGCAATCCTCCTGCCTCTGCCTCCTGAGTGCTGGGACTACAGGTGTGCAACAACTCCTACTTTAAAACTGCTGAGCTGCATGTCTGTGGCACCTGGGGACAGAACACTGGGTCTCTACCGGGCACTGTGTTCATTTGCAAACTTCTCATTCCACTGCGGATGCTCTTCCAAGGCTGAATATGGGCTCCAAGAATCAAGGCAGGTTAGGTCCCCAGGGTGGTGTGTGAGGACTCTCAATCTCTGCTTCCAGAACAAACACCCGAAGGCCCTGAACACCTGCAGGGGCCTCAGATGGCCAGCAGGGCTACCTACTACTGAGTCCTCATGAGCAAGACACTCAGAGCTAACAAAACCAAAGCCAGCCCAGGGGTGAATGTGGAATGCTCTCAGTAAGTCTCCTTGCATGTCTGCCCTGATCCTTAACCCTAAAAGCAGCAAAGTGTGAGTTGTTATTTATTCAAACTGCCATTTGATCATTTGATTCTGTTGAGGGTTTTTTTGTGTGTGACTTCCGGGTGCCTCAAGGGCAGGTCTGGTGCAGCTTCTGGAGCTGGGAATCGAACCGCTGTATTATGCGCCTGACTGGATTTGCCCAACCGGCACTTTGAACAACTGAGCTAACCAGGAAAGCACCCCTTGATTCTGTTGAAATGTAGCTGCTGAACGCTGAGAACATGCTTGGTGCTGTGGGTGCTTCCTGTCAAGGACAGATAATTTTAACTGTTCCACTGAGCTCAACCTCAAAATAAGGTTGAATGCTACTCAGAAGATGGTCCGCATTAAAGGAGGCTTTAATTGACTGCAGATCTGGGTCCTCAAAGCATGATGTTTGTTGCACACATACTTTGGGATGAGGAAAAAGAGAAAGAAAACTAGACGTTTTTGAGGAAAAGTGGAGAGCAGGCTGCGTCCTGCACCCAGGGTTGGCTGGGGGCGCGGGGCAGCTGCACCCTCTCCTCACTGCAGCTCCCGCGGGAGTTCTCACAGATGTTTCAGAAGGCTCAGCGCCTGGGTCCAGCTTTCCCTTTCTCCAGCACTTGGCCCCGCTTGTGGTTCCTCTCCTGGCAGACAAAAAGCTCCAGGAAGCCAACAAGACACGCGGGTACCCTTGGGAAAGGGCCAAGCTGTTTTGGGACAGCGCGCTCCCTGTCGGTTGATGCTGGCATCAACATGGTCACTTCCGTTGGCATCCTTTTGCTAGTGTCCCTGAGACAGGCCTTCAGCTGAAGCATAACGTCACTTCTGTTCTCTTATTTGTGACTTCGGACCCCTGAGCCCTTCTCTGAGCTGCAGGCTGGTCTTAGTGCCTCTGAGAGATGCCTGCTTAAAGTCAGCCTCTCCATCTTTCCTCAAATTCTGTCTGAAGCTCTCCTTGACCCCCAAATACAGACCTAGCATCCAAGTACTTCCAAAGATCAAACCCCACTCTCCCTCTCCAAATCTTTCTCTCCAGGGCCGAGGAGATGGCTCAGCAGAATAAGCGCTTTCTTGGCAAGCGCAAAGGCTTGAGTCCAATCCCTGGTTCTGACAAAAAAAAAAAAAAGATTCCAAGTCTTTCTCTCCTCATAGTTCACATCTTAGGCCCTGGCCAGGCCCGTGTCCTGTCCCCACCTCATGCCCAATCACGAAAGTCCTGCTACTCTACCACCTGGTCCAAATCCCCCACCCCTTGCCTCCACAGCAGCCCCCACAGCAGTCCCCACAGACCTAGTCGCTTCTGGGTTTTGCCCTTCCCGAAGTCCCTGTCCACATACCAACCAGACTGACCAGTCTGCAAAGTGAATAACGCTCACCTTTCCTTAAAGCCCACTAAGGCTCAAAGGAAGATCCAGCCTGGAAAACCACCATGACCCTGGCTCTGCCCCCAAAGCTAAGCAACCTCACTGCCGGCTTCAGGAACACCTCCAAAGTCAGTTCAATCAGTGGGTGCTCACATAGCTGTCCTCAGAACAGCGTTTTGCCCTACAAGGCAAGTCTAAAGCAACCATTTCACACCCACACTGTGTCCACCAAGTTTGCCCAGCTCAAATCCTCAGAGGGAAGAGCCAGCCTGACGCCATTCTTTCTAGCCTCGAGCAGGGACTAGAATCAATTTTTTAAATCTCAGTGCTGGTCCTTGTGCTCACAGTGCAGTCCTAGATGCCCTACTGCTAACCACAGCACACCCTACTCCCCTCCCTTCTCGAAACACTGAACTGGCAGGCGGCCTATGGGTCGTCAGAGCAAGGGTCAGGGCCTAGATAAAGAGAATGGCTTCGGGGCTTCCTCGTGGTCCCCTTCCCTTGGGAACCTGAGGCTGGGCGGTGTCCTCCGCACTACCCACCTCTGTCCCTTGCCCAGGGCGACGGCGCTGGACCGCTACGGGCTGCAGAAAGCTGGCTTCACGCACGTGCTCAACGCTGCCCATGGCCGCTGGAACGTGGACACTGGGCCCGACTACTACCGAGACATGGACATCGAGTACTTTGGCGTCGAGGCTGACGACGTCCCCACCTTCGACCTCAGCGTCTTCTTCCAGTCCGCAGCAGCCTTCATAGATGCCGCGCTCCAGGATGATCATAGTACGTACGGGCATGTGCCCAACCTCAGACCACGCCCCAACCCTAGACCACATCCCACCCAGGCCACACCCCCAACCAGACTACACCCCATTCCAGATGTTCCCATTGAGACCACGCCCTAATCCGAGGTCAGTGTGCTCCAAAGCCTAGGCTATGGGAGGAGGGGAACCTGCGTGGTCTCAAACTTGGTACACTGTGGTTACTTGTGGCCGAGGAGAAGGCGGCTGAGCCTGTGGTGATCTGAGGCATGAGGATGTGCTGCACTGGTGTGCGTGGCTGGTGGGGCTCTGGTCTTGATGGGGACTGGAATTGGAAGGTTAGAGAAAAGAAGGGTTTTCGTCTGAATTCCTAAGGAATTTTAGCCATCCGTTAAAAGCTAAGCAGGGAGAGAGGGAGACCTGGGGGCCTCCAAACTGGGAGTTCAATCTGGATGCGAGTTGTGCCTGGCCCCAATCCCGATTTTGCACAGGGCTTTGAAGCCAGAAAATATCCAAAGAGCTGAATTGCAGGGGAATCCACGAGCAGATTTTAAGTTGGTCTAGAAACCAGCCAGGCTCCAACCTAGCCCAAGCCATCCCCAGGAACTCTCGGCGTGGCAAGGCCTCGGGTAGAAAGCTGACAATCTTCACTGAACTACATTCAAGAACCTGGGCTTGTAATCCCAGCACTCGGGAGGCTGAGGCAGGAGGGTGGTGGTGAGTTCAAGACCAGCCTAAGCTAAAAGTGAGCTTAAGGCCAGCCTGAACTGCAGTGAGACCCTGTCTCGAAAAGACAAAAAAAAAAAAAAAAAGAACCTGGGCTTTGTATCCAGATTATTGCAGTTTTCTGGTATTACTTGTCAGTCTGTTAGATCTTAGTGCTGTGCTCACAATGCAATTCTAGCTGCCCTGATTCAGGAGGGGTGCGAGGCTGCTGTGGAGAGAAGAGTCCAGCCAAGCTGAGCTCAGTGCATGATGTGCAGGCTCAGGCAATACAAGTACTGTTGCCAGGGCAGGGTTGAGAGCATTCCTCTGAGACCCGAGGGGCTACAGCTCCCTCATCTGTGCTCTGATTTCAGCCTTGAGTGGGCCGATCACATAATTCACGGTGTCCAGTTCCTGAGAGCCTTTCTTGCTTCCAGAAGTTGGGATTACAAGGTTTGATGACTGACCAACTGACCTACTTTAGGAATCTGCAGGCTGGGGTGGGGCCTGGACCATTCTGCTGGACAGTCCCAGACTTCAGCCACCATCCCAGAGTGACCCTGGCCCCCAGCCAGCCATAGCCGCCAACAACTTGCCATTTTAAGGTTGAAAGGTAGGGGCACAGCAAAAATCTCACCGAGCTGCCGTGCATTGGCTTAGAGGGTGCCTCCCTCCCGAGTCAGCTCTTTAGAGTCTGTTCAGGGTGACCTTTTGTGTCCTGTGCATTCTGGGCTCCCAAGTGGGGGCCAAACAGCCGCTGGACGTTGACTCGATCAGCAAGAGGCAGAATTCACCACCCAGCACTTGGGGTTAGCTGAGAACAGCTTGGACATGGAGATCAGAAATCTACAGCACCCCTGCCTCGTGTCTTAGACGGCCCCGTAGGGGAGTGGACCTTCGAGAAGGCAGGGCTGGATTTATAGTCGCTTCACCAAGTCGCAAAGGATGAAACCCAGAGCCATGACTTTTCCACGCAGTAATGGGAATGTTCACCTTGGCGATTCTAATGTGCTGTGGCGATGCGCAGAGCACAGGCCCAGGCATGCAGCGGGCTGGAATGCCTTTGATAAGGGGAGGTTATGGACCTCAGCTTGTGACGCTGCCAACATGTGCACACTATCGCCATGCAGCTTCCGGTCCTAAAAGCAAAAGTGGGAGGGAAAAAAAAGACATTCCAACTTTGAACTTGTAGGACACTTTCGAGAGAGCCTGCGTTAGGTTCCTGGCACATCATTCTGGAGGCTGCCTCCGCCGCCAGATCCGGAGACTCAGGCTCTGCAGCCAGATGTTTACGCCCCGGCGATCGCAGAGCCTCCGTGAGGCGGCGCCAGGCTCAGGGGATGGTGGCGCTGCACCAGGTGGGCGAAAGCATCCAGTGGAGAAAGGATCAAGAACGAACAGTGCAGCCGAGCCCGGAGGTGCAAGCCTGGAGTCCCTGCACTCGGGAGGCTGGGGCAGGAAGATCCCTGGGGGTTCAAGGCCAGCTGGGCCACATAGTGAGTTCAAGGCCAGCTTGAACTGCATAGTGAAACCTCAAAAAATAAAACAAAAAAGCTTTTTTTTTTTCAGGCCAGGTCCTCAAATCCCAACAGTTTAGAATCAGGCAGGCAGCCTGTGAATGGATGGGGTGTGGTGGCAGGTGCTTGTGGCTCAGCAGAGAGCCCCATTCGAGGGAGCAGCTGCTGTCCAGCAGAGTGTTTCCCATGAGAGTCAGTGCAGACTGGGCAGGACTTCTGACTGTTCAACAAGTCTCTGATCTGGATCAACCACATCTTAGGCGCAGGCAACAAACTGGAATCTCTTGAAGGGCTGCAGGTCAATGGCTGACCGCTGTCCCTTGTGTCCAGTGGCCAAAGCAGCAAAACGAAGGGCTCATTGGCTCCACGACAGGAGCACGCTGCTGGCTCAGGGCAAAGTTGGTGACAGGTGCTCAGCCTGCCTGCCGCCCAATGCAGTGGGTGGCCTGCTAGTGTCAGTCACATCCTGGCAACCAAGGGACACTGTGGTGACGCCACGGAGCCAGCCCTAGGCACATGTTTCTTACATGTCTCAGCCAAGAGGTCTTGACCCGTATCAGTCCCAAAGGGAGGTTCTGTCCTCTCCCTCTTGTCTTCTTTTGACTACTTTCACCCAATTTTTACTCATTATCTTTACTTTCTTGGAGTGCTGGAGATTGAGACCAGGACTTTGCACAAGCTATTGGTTCACTGTTTTTTTTTTTTTTGTTTTGTTTTGTTTTGTTTTGTCTTTTTGAGACAGGGTCTCACTATGCAGTTCAGGCTGGCCTTGAGCTCACTTTGTAGCTCAGGCTGGTCTCGAACTCACAACAATCCTCCTGCCTCAGCCTCCCGAGTGCTGGGATTACAGGCATGCGCCACCATGCCCGGCTCGGTTCACTGTTTTTGAAAAGCATTCCTGCCAGATGTCCAATGCCTGTAATCCTAGTCCTCCAGTGGCCGAGTCAGTAGGATTGCCTCAAATTCCAGGCCAGCCAGGGCTACATAGCAAGACCATGTCTCAAAAAATAAACAATGAAAGGAGCCTGCCTGCCTCCTGGCAGGAGGGCACTCTGGGGGCTTATCACTGTCACTGAGTGCTTTCAGTGTCCCTTGCCCTCCGGAACCCCTATCTCTGAGGACAGTCACACCCCCAGAGCTGCTCAGGGAGCCCTGCCCTTTGGTGAGCCCAAGAACTACTGAAGAAGGTGGGTTCCAAGGGGAGAGGGGAAGTCAGCAAAGGGTGGCCCTAGAGCCAGGGAAGGAGGTGCCACAGGGGCAGGGTTGGCGGGAAAACCAGCCTGGTCGGTGTGCTTCGTGGGAATGACAGGCTTACCTTCCCTCCCCACTGACCGTGTGGATTGCAGGAGCCACAGATTCTGGACCGGGGCTTTCTACATGAGATTATGTGAATTCTGCAAGCCAAAAAAAAATCCTTCCTTTTAAAGAAAAAAAAATATGTGAACTTACCTTTTGGTGAAGGGAAAATATCAAATCGAGGTCAGCATGCCATAATACTATCTGTTGGACAGCATTTCTCTTAAAAGGAATTCAGTACTTTAGAAAGTGTCAGCATACAACAAAGACGCATAATTTTATGAAACTTTTTTTTTTTTGTTAAGATAGCTTCTCTCTATAAAGTTCAGGCTGGCCTTGAACTCACTATGGTGCACAACCTGAGACCCAGCTCCTGGCAATCCTCCAGTCCCAGCCTCCTGAGTGCTGGGATTATAGGTGTCAGCCGCCACCCCCAGATACTTTGTGAAGCATCTGACGTGCACTCACTGACAGCGCTACCTAGCAAAACACAGATTCTGTGCCACAGTGCTATGGGCTGCTTGACGACCTGAAGGGGGATGGGGAGGGGTGACAATGAATGATGCTGAGGATCTTGTCCTGGCGGGCTGGGCACTAGGCGAGCTCTAGAGCGCCACCACGTGGAAGCCTGAGGCTAGAGCAGCTTCTTGTGTGTTCGGTGTTGAGCTTAACCCAGTTGTAACCTGGAAGCAGCCAAACACCTCCTGTCTCCTAGACCTCTGTTTTTCTGGTTTCAGAAATCTTTGGCACACACCTGTAATCCCAGCACTCAGGAGGCTGAGGCAGGAGGATCGCTGAATTCAACACCAGTCTGAGCTACATAGTCAAGGTCAGCTTGGACTGCAGAGACCCTGACTCAAAAAAAAAAAAAAAAAATCCATGTTTGGGCTGGCACATAGAAAGCATCTTTCTATGTGCCACAGCATAGATTTTGCAATGGCCTGCACTGGCTATTTGAAAACACTAGTTCATTGTGTTATTTGGTTCTTCCAAATGTTGACACTTTTCACTGTAGATTTACTCAAAAAGTCCCATTTGTTACTATCCTCACCCCTCTGTATGGAAAAATCTCACACATGCTGGGAAACTGACAGACCCATGGTCATAGGCACAAGTTTTTCACAATTCTAATTTTTGCTTGAAAGCTTGCATTTTACCCCGGTAACAAATAGATCCGTTGTTTTCTTTGTCACTTGGTTTCCTTTAGAGATTTCTGCCAGATGCCCAAGTGTGAATACCCATGGGTTTTCTATCATTTGTTCATTGATGAAAAAATGAGTTTCAAGAAAAGACCGGCGGTTCAGACCCCAGCTCCATCTCCCTTGAGCTCTCCCTGGGGACAAGTGCTACACTTGGGAGACGGCCAAAGAGCTCCATGCTTGCAGCCCACTCCATCACACCGAACAGTAAGAAGTAGACCCAAGGGCTGGCCTTGGAGGAGACGCATTTGTACCGTTCCACTGAGGATGTACTTCAGGGGACTTGCCTTTGTCCCCCGGCGACGGCGGCGTGGGGTGGACACGCGAGGGTGAGGAGGAAAGCCAGTACCTGTGCCTAGAGCCCTGCTCAGGCCCCTGAGGTTCTGTCCATCATTGCCTTTGTGGGCGTCACAAAGGCAATGTCACACACGTGTCAACACAGTCAAAGAGGCGCCTGTCACCACAGCACTGTTATGGAAATAGTGCTGACCCCAGGGTCTCCTGAAAGTGAGTGGGAGTGCCCCTGTCGCCTCCCCCTTTGGGGAGCCTTAGAGAAGGATATATAGCTCATTTAGCTTGTGAGAATATTCAGCCCTTGCCTTTGGCCTATGGCAAGTAAAACTTTTTCCTTCCTTCTTTCTTTCCTTCCCCCTTCCTCCCATTCTTCTTTCTTTGTACTAGGAGTGAGACCAGGGCCATCTCACTGAGCTACATTTCCAGTCCTTTTCATTCATTCATTCATTCGTTTGTTTGTTTCTTAATGTATTTGGGTACAGGGTGTGCAAGGTCTGCATACCCAGATTGGACTTGTAGTGATTCTCCTGTTTTCAACCTCCCAAGTGCTGTGATTACAGGTGCACACCACCATACCCAGTCTTAATTGCTGCTTCAGCGAGACCTGGGCTGGGACTGGCACGGCACCCTGGGGATCGAACCCAGGGCTGTTGTTGTTTGTTTTTTGAGACAGGTTCTCCTCGAATAGTGCAGGCTGGCCTTGAACTCACTGTGTAGCCTAAGCTAGCCTCAAGTTTGCCTCGGCCTCCCAGGCTGGGATTATAGGTCTGTACCACTATGCCTTTTATTTTATTTTATTCTATTTATTTATTTTGAGATAGGAACTCTCTTAAGCCCAAAAATAGACTCAAATTTGAGATCCTCCTGCCTCAGTCTCCAGAGTGCTGGGATTATAGGAATGTGCCATGACGCTCAGTTTCATTTTCAAAACTCCAACCATGTGATTTTTACTGAATTACTTTTATTCAGTACCGATCTGATCTTGCGCCTCTGCTCGGGGGCTGAGAAATTCAGCCTCCACAGCTGGATAGGACTTACCTAGTTAATTCACCCAGCCAGCAGTTGGTAGCAGAACCGAGTGTGGAACTCAGGTTTGCAAGATGGGGTCAGGTTCTGCCGGCTCCCAGGGCATGGGGTGCTTGTGGACTCCACTGCCCACTGCGCCACCCTGCAGGCTTCGCGTGGGGCCTCAATGGTGGGGCACAGCACTCTCTTCTCCAGGGCAAAATCCAGCAGCAGGGCCATCACACACAACACATGCGTCCTCCTCAGCCACAAGTTGATTTCTTCCAGACCCTGGAGGGAGAAAAAGCAAAAGAGAGAATCCTGCATATCCTCCTCTGGAGACTGCCAGGCCCCATGGTTACACTTGAAGCAGCAACTATAGGAAGAGAAAACCCTGCTACCAGGAGGCAAATGGAGGAGATGTAGGTCTCACGGTGCATAGATACAGAATTTCCCCTGGAAGAGAAATCAGTAAGACTCATTGCTCCTTGGAAGGCTTTTCAGTGGGCATCCTCGAGTAGCCTATTTTATTTACATTAGTGCTTATTTGTGTTGAATATAAATGTACAAGATGTGATTCAATAAACAGTTGAAATAGAAGTGCTTGGAGCTGGGGAGATGGCTCAGTGGAATAAACACTTCCCTGACAAGTGCAAGGGGCTGAGTTCAATGCCTGGAAATAGAAGTGCTTATTATAGTAAAAGTCACATGATCATGAATTTTCCACAAAATAACCCTACTTCCACCCACACACTTATCCCTTCTTATCACTTTCTGAAGCAGTTCTGGAAGTTCTCCTTTGTGTCTTAGTTACATTGTTGCGGCTGACTCAATGTCCGGAATCCATTCCACACATCTCTTCCATGTCATTTTTTTCCCCCCTTGGGGTATTTTAGGGAAGGGAAGGGTCTAGAGAGTATTCAGTGTCTCGCTACTAGATCGGACTCGAGGTGATCCTCCTGTTTTTAGCCTCCCAAGAGCTGGGATTACAGGCATGCGCCACCAAACCTAGTCTCAATCTCCATCTCAGCGCAACCTGGGGGCGGGGCCGGCACCGCAGGCCCAGGGATTGAACCCCCAGACCCTGAGCCTGCTTGCATCCATGTCATTTTTGACCTTGAGGAGGAGCCTGATGTCACACAGTGCTAGCTCCAGTGAATCAGGCAGGTGAGGCCATCCCGGAATGTTCTGAGAGCCTGCCTTTCTGCTCTGTGGCACGTGGCAGCGGCAGCAGTACTGCATCTCTGATCACGTAGACACTCATGAAAGAGGACTTCTAAAGCTGCTGCACGAAGTGCTAAGAGCCTTGGGATCAGCGTGCTCGAGGGACGCATGTCTGGGGAGGAGATCCAAAGTTACTGTAATGCATTATTATTATTTTTTTAATTTTTAATTTTTTTTTAGAACCGAAAGCGCTTATTCTACTGAGCCATCTCCCCAGCCCTGTAATGCATTTTTTTTTTTTAAATTCCTTTATTTATTACAGTGTCTTGCTACACATCACGGATTCTTTGTTTGCGGGGGTGGGGGTTGAGCTCAGTCGGCCCTGGGAGGGGCTGGCATGACATGTGGTGCTGGGGCTCGAACCGCGGTCCCTGAGAGGCGCTCTAGACCGCTGAGCTATCTTGCCAGCCCTGTAATGCTTTTTTTTTTTTTTTGCGGAACCGGGGATTGAACTCAGGCCCTTGCGCTTGCCAGGGAAGCACTTATTCCACTGAGCCATCTCCCCGGCCCCTGTAATGCATTTTTAAAACATAAAATTTGGCATATTTTTGATCGGCCTGTGTATTCTTCAAAAGCATCATCATGGCGCCAGCCCGCTGACTCAGGTCGTGTGGGCAGGTGAGGAGAACAACTCCGTCCCCCGCTCTTCCTTACTGAGGCAGCCAGAGGAACACCGGCCGTGTAGGAGCCTTTTGCGTGCCCAGTGAGCACAAAGTGTCTTCTACACAATCGCCTGAGTCCCAGCCACTGCCCCTGCAGGAGGCAGCAGCACTGCCCGCCCGCCTGCCCGCCCATCTTGTAGCTGGGGAGCTCAGCACAAAGCCAGGCAGCCTGGGCTGCCAGCACTTTAGCCAGCCTTTCTTCTCCCCTCCCACCTGCAGGTAAGATCCTGGTTCACTGCGCCATGGGCCGCAGCCGCTCGGCAACCCTGGTGCTGGCCTACCTGATGATCCACAGGAGCATGACCCTGGTGGACGCCATCCAACAAGTGGCCAGGAACCGCTGCGTCTTGCCCAACCGGGGCTTCCTGAAGCAGCTCCGAGAACTGGACAAGCAGCTGGTGCAGCAGAGGCGACAGTTCCGGGGCAGGGGCGGAGAGGAGGAGCTGTAGGGCACCTCTCTGGACTGAGGGAGGGACAGCTGAGAAGGCTGCTGGCCTGTGATTTCGTGGGTCACAGAGAGGAGGCAGTGAAACCACAGGTTGAACTCCTCCAGGCTCACTAAACTTCCCAGTGTGTGCCAGGGACAGAGAGGATTCAGAGCCTCCTCGGGCCGAGTCCAGGACTCTGGCCCAGCATCATGGACAGGATGGATGACTCAATGGAACTGATTGCAAGTGACTCCTCTCTGCCTGTGTTTTAAAAGGGTGGCAGAGAAGGATTTGAAAATGTGTGGGCATTGTGTTGAGATTAAAGGTTTGCCTTTGTCACAAGTCATATTCTTACAAGAAATAATTTAAAAATAGAACTTGACTTTCTAATCAAGAATAGGAGAGAATGGTCAGACTTTTAGGGACCCCTGGGCAGGCCACCATCCAGCAATGCTGCTCACCCAGTGGCAGTGGGCATAGGATCCTTCCAGTACCTAGAGTACTCAAGGTGGTAAACTTGGGCTGGCAGGTGCTGGGCTTTATAGCTAGAGGGAGGAGACGTGGGACTCTTTAGGGTATGCAGACTCAAGAAGTGACTTTTTATGTATTTGGTACGGGGTCTCACTACACAGCTTTGACTCGTAGTGACCCTCCTGTCTCACGCTCCCCAGAGCTGGGATTACAGGCGTGCACCACCACACCCAGTTTCCCTGACCAGCTGGAGGCCAGGCCAGCATGGCATGCAGCGCTAGGGATTGAACCCAAGTCCTTGTGCTCACCAGGCAGGCACTTAAACCGCTGAGTTATCTCACTGGCCCAGAAGGGCCTTTATTTTAATCCTACTGAAAGCAAGACTGGATTTGCAGATGCATTTCCTGTGGGCCAGGCAGCCAGGAAGCTGGGTGAGCCTGGGCATGGGTTTTCTGGCCTGAGATCAAACCCAACCAGCAGGCAGTTTGATTTTTCTCTCTGGAGAAAACAGTGGTGTGCACTGGGTGGGCAGTGATAGCTTCTGGAACTGGGAACCCTGATCCAGTCAGAACCCCAAAGAGAGCTGCGGCTTGTGGAGACCATCAGCCTGAAACAAACACCACTTGGAAGAAACGGGGTGCACGGGGAAGGCCTCTACCCCTTGGAAGTGGGGTAATGCCACTTCACTTACAGAGACCCGGGGCCGAGACCTGGGTCAGTTTCAGAGGAAGGCCTCTGGGATGGGCACCCCGGGCCGGGGTGGGTTCAATCCCTGGTACTGCATGCCATGCTGGCCGGGCATCCAGCTGGTCAGGGAAACTGGGTATGGCAGTGCACACCTGTAATCCCAGCTCTGGGGAGGTTGAGACAGGAGGATCACTAAGAGTCCAAGCTGTGTAGTGAGACCCTGTCCCACAGACACCAGGGAGGACCTTCATTGAGATGCCTATGGTTAGATCAGCCTCATGATCTAAAACCAGGGACAGACACGACAGGGGAGTCACAAAGCACAAAGGCAAAGCTGGTCGAAAGGAACTATGTTACGATTGGCCTGTTTGGGTACAAAGACTGAACAGTTCCTGGCAAACCCGTGACAGTGCCACACTGGGCAGCGGCAAGGCGGGCTCAGATGTGGCTCTCGAGGGCAAGCGCCATGGGGTGTGAACAGCCCAGGACCACGGAGCTGCTCGTGCCTTGGGGTGGGGTGGGGTGGGCTAGAGATGAGATGCAGCCCCAGAGCAGCCAGGGTCATACTGACCCCCGTGGGGCTCCCCAGAAGGCATCAGCAGCTAACAGTATCTCTGAGGACTGCTCTGGTCAGTAGGCAGAGGCAACCAGTACTTTCCTTTCCATGAAGTATCTGCAGTGAAGCATATTTTCTTCGTCTTTTTTGAGACAGGGTCTCACTATGCAGTTCAGGCTGGCCTTAAGCTCACTTTGTAGCTCAAGCTGGTCTCGAACTCACAACAATCCTCCTGCCTCAGCCTCCCGAGTGCTGGGATTACAGGCCTGCGCCACCACGCCCGGCCGTGAAGCATATTTTCACCCACCACCCCCATCTTCCAGTCCTTCTGGGTGGCAGCATAGCTGCAGCGGAATCTCAGTGATGGTGTGGTCTCCTCCAGTGACTCCCAGTGACTGCAGTTTTTCTAGTCGTGCTTCAAGTCTTCACAAGTGAAATGTTATGGAGAACTTACTATGTGCAGTAAACAGCCAGGGTGTGGAGGGCTGATGTGAAAACCAAAGCACAGGCTGGGGTACAGTGTGAGGGAAAGCTCCTGGGATGGAGGAAAGTGGGGAGCAGGGTGGTAGGTGAGGCCGCCTTAGGCAGGGTGGCCTAGGACACCTGAAGAGTAGGAGGAAGCAAGCTAGGCTGAGGCAAGGTGAGTGAGGTGACAGAGGGGAGGAAAGGGGTGGAGAGCCTTTGTGCTAAGAAAAACCACTAGAGGGTGTGGGGTCAGCTGCTTCCAGATCACTCTGGAGCTGGGTGTCGTGGCCTGCACCCGAGTCCCAGCACTTGGGAGGCTGAGGCAGGAGAAACATGATTCATGTAGCCTGGGCTCCACAGTGATTTCCAGGCCAGCCTGGATTATACAGCAAGACACTGTCTCAGAACAAAAACAATAGTTCCCCCATAAACAAATGCAATCACCCTGAAAGAAAAAGTCATTTTTGTTGTAGGATGGGGAATACATTGTACGGTGTGAAGTAGGGACATACAAGATGTCAGATTATTAGGAAAACGGCAAGTGGCCCAGGCCAGTGGACAGGAGACTAGTAGCAGGGGTTGTTATGAAGCAGAAAGATGGAAAGGACTTGCTAAGAGCAGGACTTGGCTCTTCAGGCTTAGTTCTCAGACTGGTGCTGGAAATCACGAGGTCAGAAGTCTCGTCCACAAGACCCAGGTCATTCCTGGGCTCTGGAAAGCAGTTGCTGGCTGTTACTTAGAGCTGGAACTTGAAGTCATTGCAGTAGAGGAGAGAGCTGTGGCCGGGCCTCAGTGTTGCAGAATATGAACCTTTGCGGCCAGGAACGGGTGGGAGAACAATCCTCAAGAAAGAGGTCCCAGGAGGAAGCGGACATTTGCAAGGCCTAGGCACAGAGGATGGAAAGCACCGCTGTGGCAACAGTACTTATTATCCTCTGGGATCTCACATTGCTGTAGACCAGACTGGAAGCAGGGTAGGTGGGTAGACCTGTGGAAGGACTGGTTCTAAGAGCTTTTTTCCATGTTCTAAAATGGCATACTGGGCAGCAGGGTTCATGGCCGCACATCTGCCCAGGTATGCTAGTGCTGTTAAAGGGAAGTTGGCAATTTGACAGTGACCCCTCGTTAGAACTTTCAGAGTAAGTGAAGGACACACTACTGTTTTTCAAGATGTGGCCTGTGAATGAACCCTAATTCACTGATTGGATTCAGTTCCAGTGAAGCTACGCTTCTCTCTTCTGGGATCTCTCTCACGTCACGTACAGATCTGATGTCCCTAGTGGGTTTGGAGGGCTTGTGCTCCAGGGCCACCTCAGTTGGGCAGTATTTTCTCCTAGATGAAGCCTTTCTGGATGTTGGGCCCACAGTGAGAGCCAAGGCATCCCAGTGCCGTGCTGCTGTGGGCTGAGAAAGCAATTGATGGTGTCCACAAGCTCCCTGGGACTGGGGGGGGGTGGGGTGGGGGGGGAGTAGGGTGAGGGAGCATGGAGGAAAGGGACCCTTTGGCTACAGCAGCCCCTAAAAGGTGTCACTGAAGTTCTTCCTCACCCACTACCAGTGCTACCCCGCTGAATTTGCAGGTGCAGAGGGAAATCAAAAGGGAAACGAATCCAGACCAACTGGGCCTGGGGCTGCGGCAGCCGGACACGCTAGCATGAGCATGAGCCCCACATGCTGCAGCTCCAGGCCCGAATGAGCTGCACAGCGCCACTGGGCTTGGTTGCCACTTGCTTGGCAGAGCTGTGAGCACAGGGCGACCTGTTCAGATCACAAAGAGCCATTTTCACACGGGTGTCCAGCCTAGCATTCTAGACTCTTTACTTGATCAAATGTTTTCTTTCTTTTTGGTGGAACTGGGGATTAAACTCAGGCAAGAGATTATTCTACCAAGCCATCTCCTGGGTCCCAATTCTTAGGCAAGGTTTTCTCTGAATCCTATAAAATGCTGGTAAACATCTTTTTTTCTTTTGGTCTGAAATTCAGCCTCTACAGAAAACAATCATTCACAACAAATCAAAACTTTCACACATTTACAAAGGCTGTAAAATTTCAAACATGCAATCCCAAGGTGGGTGTGTGTGCTACCACCGTTCTAGGCTCAAAGGGGAGCTTATACAGACTGGACAGACGAGGCAATTGGGTATCTGTACAGGATCTCTTTGCAAATGAAGATCAAAGTCAAAAAGAAAAAAACAAATTCACTTTATTTTAAAGACAATGATTGGCATACAGAAGGTATGCACTAGCATAAAATAAACTTTCATGAAAAGCATTAAAATCCATTATAAATTAATTTATTAAATAGGTATTTGGTATATGTGATGGTTTTATTAGATATTACTCTTATTTATTGCCAACCCCTCCCCCAAAGTCAAAAACAAATCAGAAAAATCTTGTAACTCCAATTTACACTAAATAATTTATTTTCCCAAAATGTGTACGTGTTCTGAGATGTGACACGTGATACAGTCCCATTGGTCATTCTCTATCAACCATAATATGACAGGACACAAGAGGCTCAAAATGGCTCATCATAATTTATTTTATGTTAAAATGTACAGCTTTTTTTGTTTTTGTTTTTTTTTTTTTTTTTTGAAGTAACTGACTAAAAAGAGAACAGATAAATACAAGAGTGTTGCTGGCTCCTATTTTATACAAGGATTACGCCTCTCCTGCTTGGCCCTTACTGTCACCCTGTAAAGGTACAAAGGCTACAAAAAAGGAAGCAATATAAACAGACACAAATAACTTTTTTGCTTTTTTACATGCGATTTGTAAGCTTAGTTTGAGCTATTCACAAGCTACTTCTCTATTTTTCCTTAAAAAATAACTCCAATATTTTATAAAGATAGAAAAATCTACAGATGGAATGAAAATGTAAAGTTAGAGGCATTTCCATAAAATAGCAACTTTACACCAAATTCACTATTTTTTTTAAATCCTGCCAAGTATTTGGACATATATGAAATGTTTCAAAACCTGACAGATAAACACTGAGATATGCTTCATTCAATAAACAGAAGTCTGCATTTATAAAACAGAAAGCTGCCTTTTTCCCCAAAGAAATCTGTCACCAAAATGGAAAAGGGTCTCAACTTTACACCAAACAGCAATAAAACCCTTTTGACTAACCAAATGGGAATAGCTTTTATAGCTCTTTACAGTTTTATAATTAACAAAAATATAGTTTTTTTTTTTTAAACCCTCAAATTAGGGTACCCTAATCAAGGCAAAAAACTTAAGAAATGGCTTACTGTTAGCACAACACTTGTACAGTACTACAAAATGCACTGTCACTAACAAAGACATTAGCGGCATGCTGAAGTGTCACCTTAAACAAAATATACAATAACTGAAATGCTAAAGGCATTTACATGGAGTGGATGGGGAGGGAAAAAAAAGCTCTAGGTTCAATACTAAAACAGATAATTTGGGGGGTTTGATATCCACATTGTTTTAAGGGAAGCAGGCACGACAAGTGACTGCCTCTGAACTGTAGTCCAAAGAGAGGCCTTCCTTTTCCCAGGATTTCATATAAAAGTAACAGAAACCAAGGTACCAAAAGAAAAAGGAAAATAAAAAAATAACCAAAAACAAACAAACAAACAAAAAAAAAAAAAACACAACTTGTATAAGGCTTTCTGCTGCATACAGCTTTTTTTTTTTTTTTTTTTTTTTTTTTAAATAAATGGTGCCAACAAATGTTTTTGCATTCACACCAATTGCTGGTTTTGAAATCGTACTCTTCATAGGTATTTGTGCAGATCAGTCCGAGGGTGACGCCCAGGGAGTTCTGGGCCCGCCCAGGTCGCCTACCTCCTCATGTAGGACCCATTGAGAGATTGCTTGGACATGCCCGTGTTCATGTAGCCATGATGTCCTGGGGCCGTGTACATCATGTTGCTGTGGGGCGGGGTCTGCATTGGCTGCTGGGCATACGGCTGGGTGCCCATCATGCCCATCTGCATCTGCATGGGGTACTGGGGCGTCTGGTTCATGTAGCCATGATTGCTGTGGTAGCCACTGTTCATCATGGGCTGAGACATGCTGTACCCATTCATGGCGTTCAGGGTGTTCATGTTCATGTTCACGGAGTTGACGTTGTAGGCTGGGGCTGGCATCAGGTTCACACTCATGTTCATGCCTCGCTGCATGGTTAAAGTCCGTGCAGGGCCCTGCATGGCTACGGTCTGGGATCGCCCATAGATTTGTGACTGATGGGTGGCCGAGGCTGGTGACAGAGACGCCGACTTGGTTCTCATAGAGATGTGGCCCTTGCTGGCGATCTGGGTTTGCAGTCTTTGGCTGTGGGAGATGCCAATGTTGGATGCAGCCATGTTCCGCTGCAAAAGTGGCGGTGGCAGATTCATTGGAGGAGGAGTCAGGTTGGGGGGTGGGGTCATAGTAGCTTGTGCTTGGGGTCCCCCAGGGACAGAGTGTGGGGACTGAGAAAGCTGAACAAGCCCTGTGTTGCTTAATGGTGTAGACAAAGAGGCACTGTTTGCATAGGAAGTCACAGCAGCGGAATGGCTGTAAGGCAATGAATGATCAATAAGTGTATTAGTTAACTGCTGCAGTTTGGCAAGGCTGAAGGTGGCGGATGGCTGTGGGTAGTGCCCAGCCCCAAAATCACTTTGCCCCATTCGCTCATATAAGCCAATGTTGGCATTGCCCGTCTCAGGGATGTCAGCCAGCTGCATGGGAGGGGAGAAGTTGGCTGCCATGCTGCACTGTGCCAGCTGCTGGCTGCTGCTCGGGGGCCTCTCCCCCACGCAGCCCTGAGGAGACTTGACGCTGCAGGTCGGGGGAGAGCTGATGCTGGTCTGCTGCAGCATGCTGCAGCTCCCGCTCATGTTGGATATCTGCTGCGTTACGGCACAGCTGCTCTGGGTCAGATTGCTGGAGGTGAGGTTGCTATAGGAGCAGCTGTTCTGGGAGGAGCTATTTCCACAAATGCTGCCTCCCATGGTAGAATCGTAGCTGCTTGGGTTTTCATAGTTCTCTGTTGTGCTCTCAATGCTGCCCAGGTCGCTAAATCCGCTGTCCACGACTTGCTGTGAATGATCAGAAACGGATGGGACATCCATCATTGGACTGGTTTCCATGTTCTGTAAGGATGGCACTGAGATGGCGCTCTGATCAGGGCTGATTTGGGCATAGCTGTTTTCCATGGCGGGGACACTAGGACTGTTGACAGAACGAACTGACTGGCTGGGATGGGAGTGGACGGAGGAAACCGGGCTGCTGTGGTCTGACTGCTGGCAATCATCCAGCGTCGTGGCAATCTGTGGACTTTGGTCTGTGTGGGTGTAGTTCTGTAGGCTCCTACAGGCCTCCTGTGTTTCTGCACAGTCCTGGAAGGTATCCTCCTGTTCCCTGTTCTCCTGGGTCAAGGACTGAACTGCCTGCACAGTCTCTGAGTCGATCTCCATTGTTGCCGTGCTTCCCTCTTTGAACTCTGAATCTACTTCCTCACTGTTCTTTTGGTCGTGCTTCTTGGCCCGTTCTTCTGGGGGCTCTTCATCAGACTCACGCACCGTTTTGGTGTCGCTAGCAAGTTCCTTAGGCTCGCTGTGACATGAAGAAGCTGCAACGTTAACACCACAGTCCATCAGGACCTCTGGGTTCGAGTAACTGGGCTGAACACTAAGGTCTAAAAAAGCCTCCTGGTTTTCAAGCACTTCTTTGAAGGCCTCTCTTGGGAGCTCTTCCTTCTCTGCCCCGGTGGACTCCATGTGACTGTCATCTTCGTCATCTGCGTCATGGTCCTCGTTGTGCGACGGCTCTTCCTCCTCTTCCTCCTCCTCTTCGTGATCTTCCAGATGCACTTGGCCTTCTTTTGCCATAGACATTTCTAGTTCCTCTTTTTCCTGACTTTTAGCACCATCTGAGTCTTTGTCCACAGTCCCTTCCTCCTCCTCCTCCTCTTCCTCCTCCTCTTCTTCCTCTGGTTTGACGAGATCATCTTGCTTCTCGCTTGGTGATTTATGTGGACTCGCAGGTGCACATGCTTCTTCCCTTCCATTTCCATCCCGAGGCAGTGGGGCTTCTGCGGTCTCCTTCATCTCCTGCTCCATCTCTGCGAGAGTGGGGCTGCTTTTATCTTCGGAAATCTCCTTCTGCTCCTCCACTGTGCCCTGCTCATCGGGCTCCATGGGTGTTTCTGGTGGGGTGTATAAATTCAGCTTAAAGCCGGTCTTCCGCTCTCTGCTCTGCCTCCACTTAGAGAGACTCCGCTTGGTTCCTTTTGGCCAGGCTTGCTTGCACTTCAGAGGTTCAGGATTGTCTTTGCTGCCTTCTTTCAAGTTACTTGCATCGTCTTCTGTATTATCTTAGTGAAGAGATGGGGAAGGGGAAAAAAGCATTGTAAGAAGGCATAACAGACACCTTGACCACTCCTCTAAGTTCATTAGTGAGCACTGCTATCAGTTTAGCCTGATAGAAGTAGACGGAAGGATGATCAAGACTAACCTGGGGCATAAGCCAAGTAAGTAGCCTAGGCCTGGGAAAAATATTTTAGCTTAACAAATAAGACATGCTCTGATGCAAATGCCTGGAATTCCTATAATTAAAAAAAAAAAAAAATACTTGAACACCTACAAACTAGGAAATAAAAAGTGAAAGGGATTAAGGCTTATATATCCAAGTCATCGCTGCCCTGGAAAAATGACTAGAAGCCTAACTCCTGTATCTATCTTGAGTAATTGAACTATTTGTGGACATTTACTGGATTCAAATGATCTCATTATGTTATTTACTGTAATTTGAATGCTTGAATTTTTAGGTTTTCTAGCATAAAATAAATGGTATGACTCTAAAGCAAGTGAATAACTAGATACACAAACACAAGCATGTGTTGTCACCATCTTGGCATGATACATCTATGATGTAAAGGCCATGAAATTCCTGAACATTCAAAACACATGTGTTGTTTTTAGTTGTACTTTTATCTGCATTATACTTTTTTTTTTTTTTTTTTTTGTGGACTGGGGATTGAACTTAGGCCCTTACGCTTGCCAGGGAAGCACTTATTCCACTGAGTCATCTCCCCGGCCCCTTGCATTATACTTTGGATGAGTTCACTCCTCAACGGTAGTATTTGTAATAAGACAAGGAGAAACAATAACTGTAAAGTTCATCTCAGGTAAGCTTATTTCTCTTTCTCTGTCTCCCCATCTATGCGAATAAACATTGGGATATATAAATACAAGCAAACACTATATAAATATACACTTCAAAACATCCATGCTTTAACATCTATGGGAGATTAGAACCATACTAAACTTCTAGAGTCACTAGTCAATTTAAAAGAACATCTTTATTTTTTTTTTTTTTTGGGCAGAACTGGGGATTGATCTCAGGCCCCTGGCAAGTGCTTATTCTACTGAGCTATCTCCCTGGCCCCTTAAAATCTTTTTAAATAGGAATGATGACCTTATTAAAAACCCCACAATGGCTATGTATAGTGGTACAAGCCTACAATCCCAGTTACGTGGGAGGCAGAGGCAGGAATATTGTAAGTTTGAGTCCATCCTGGTCAATTTAATGAGATCTTCTCTCAAAATAAAAAGGGCTGGAGGGATATAGCTCAGAAGCAGAGCTCCTGTCTAATAGTAAGTGGGAATGCTGGGGGCTCAATCACTAGTGCTGAAAAACAAACCCAAAAACCTAAAACCATAAATAAAAGCACCCCTCCCTACTATTTTGGAAAATAAACACAATATATAATGATCATGAATGATCTTTATCTCCTTATTGCTGGAGTGATTGCTAATCTAATTAGTGCATAGCAGGGTAGGCTCTACCTCACACTTAGGTAATAAAAGCATCACACATAAGCTTACCTGCAAGTGTATATGCAAACTGACTGGCTAAAAAGAATGCAGGTCATGTAGCATGATCCTTCAGCCATGCCAAGTCCTGGGCCTGAATTACCTGTCATCTTAAAGTGGTTTGGGTTGTTTTCTTTCTATTCACAATAGGAAAACAGCCATACCAGTGGCCCCAGATTCAATATTCTTAAGCTACTGGTCTACCAGCTTTCATCGAATACCACTCTAAACCAGGAAATGAATTTCCAGGTAATTATTTTGAATTAAGGAGAGAATCCTGAAAGGAATTAAACATAATGCAGCCATAAAGAACTTCTAAAGTGGAGCAGAAAGTGGAGTGGGGTAATGCTAATTCATCTACAGGCTCCATAGACGACAGGCAAACAGCGGACCCCCCTCTCCCATATTTCTCCAAATTTGTTTTTGTTCATTCATTAAAAAAAAAGTGTGGTTTCTGTATAGCCAGGGATGTCACTCCCTAAACAACTATTGTCTGTGACTACACATTGTTGTTAGCTAGAGTTAAGATGATTCAGGTGTTCTCAAAGCTGGTTTTTCAAATATAAGAGTAGAATTGTGGTTCCCAGTGAAATGAGGTAGCCCGTTTCCCAAACGAGGGACAGGTTCTGAGTAGAGTCATTTCAGTGGAAGGGCAGCAATTGATGTTTATAATTATGCTGGGAGTCTTGCCCAGACTGACAGGACAAGAATAGGTGCTTCCAAGAGAGCACCAAGGCCAACTCCTAGGATAAGGGAGGAATATCCTGTCAACTCACTAGGAAAATTTCTTTCCTTATTTCTCTGTTGTCCCAAGGTTATCGGTGAATTCAGAGCATTTTTTTTTTTTTGGTGGTACTGGGGATTGAACTCAGGACCTTGTGCTTGCCAGGCAAACACTTATTCTACTGAGCTATCTCCCCAGCCCCCAGAGCATTCTTGTTCAGTGTTCCCTACTACTGATTACTAAGATGCACTACTGCTTTCCTAGTACTTATCTCTTAGGATAAAGAACTACATAACATGCAGTATCCACATTGATCGTGACATAGGTATGCCCTGATTTTCAAAATATTGCTATGGGCCACCCAAATAGCTCAGAAGATTAAAGCACCTGCTTAGGCAGACGCAGGAGCTGGGAGTTTAATCCCCTGGTCTGCTGTGCCTGTCCTGCCCTGGGGTGCACTGAGACACTGATTGATGCTCTGATTGAGACTCGGCACGGTGGTGCATGCCTATAATCCCAGCACTTGGGAGCCTGTAAAACAGGAGGACCAGTATGTGTCAGATCTACGCAGTGAGAACCTGTACACCCTGTCTTAAAAATACAAAACAAAATACTGTTATGTGGGGGAAAAAAAGGATTATAACCAATATGTTTGCTTTTTAAAAGAATACTATTTTACTTTTCGTATGTATGTATATATGTATGTGTATATGTATGTATTTATTTACTTTTGGTGTTTTGAAACAGGGTTTTGTGGTTTTGAAACAGGGTAGCCAGGCCAGCCTTGAACTTGCACAGCAATCCTCCTGCCTCTGTCTCCCAAGTGCTGGGATTGCAGGCATCTGCCATCATACCAAGACTATCATTTTTTTCTTACTGAGACTCCCAAGTTTTTGGTGATAGTCCAATTTCTGCAAAGCTGAACATACCTAGAGGGAAGTTCTTGTCTTCCCAGAAAAAAAGACACTCTTACGAATAAGAAAGAACAAAAAGTAGCTCTGTCATGTGCACTGGCCCCCTCACAGGGGCCGGTGAGACAGGAGCAAGCCCTGCACAGTCAGGGTGAGAGCTACTTACTTCTGCAGGGGTCAGCGTTCTTAAAGCAATGATTGTCTTTTCCTTCCTCCACCTCCGTCTGCCTCTTCTTCCCAGGCTGGTGCTGGAATGCTTTCCTCAGGACTGGCTTCCGGCTCTCCTCCTCCACTTCCAGTTCACAGGTAGGCTCCAGCTGTGGCATCGGCCTCTCTTCATCTGAGTGGTCAAAGGGCTCATTCAGGACCTCTGTCGTCTCCGAAATGGTCTCAGTTGTTACACTGCTGTTGATCCTCCTGCGTTTACGACCCCTTTTCTTCTTTATTACAAAAGGCCTCTGAAATTAATTCCAAACACAGGACATCAGAGCTTATGAGAAATTAAATGGCCAAGCCGACACGCAGCAGACACGCGCGGAAGCATGGCTGAGCGTCTCACACGGCAAGGCTGCCAGGGCGCCTTTGTACTTAACCTTCCATTTGATGTTTAACATCCCTCTCGGGCTCCAACTACACAGGCAAGTGTTTTCCAAATACAACAGTTGTTTGCTCAAGCAGATGCTTCAAGAGGGAACGGCCTAGCAGCTTGACTAGAGATTTCAAAAGCTAAGCTTTGCTTTCCTAGCATTTATGTTCCAAGTGGCACTTGCTGGTTTCAATATCCTGCACACAATAGACATTTTAAGGTCATCACACACTCTGATGATTGTAAGTGTTGCAGTAGTTTACTAGTCATCGGGTCATTCATTTAATCCTCGATAGCTGTTGAAGGGAAGCACACTATGCGCAAGGTGCAGTGTGACTAGCCCGCTCACCACACTCCATAGGAACTTCTGGAACTATGAAAGGAGGCATGAAAGAGTTTGAAGAAAGTATTTTTCTACTGCTTAAAAAGTGAACAAAACTTGGTGGTTACTGGCTGTTAGGATATGGGAAAGTGATAATTCTGCAAAAGTTTAATATGGATGGCATCTGAAAAAGTTAGAAGAGGTCACGTATGGGGCATGCCTATAATTCAGCACTTTAGAAGGCTGATGCAGGAGGATCACCAGCCTAGCCTGGACAACTTGATGAGGCCCTATCTCAAAACTGAAACTTAGTGAAGGTCCTGGGTTTGCTCCCCAGCGTTGGGGACAGGGCTGGTGCACACCAATGATCCAGAGTTCCAAGGGTGAAGGCAAAAGGGCTGCCAAGTCTGAGCATAGCCTAGGCAGTTTAAGAGGCTGAAAATTTTTAAACAGGCCTGGAGATATAGCTCTTTCTGAAGAACCTAGGTTTAACCACAGTGGATATCCTAAAAACAGGTGAGGGGGCAGTGAAAGAAATGGAAACGTTTCTACTTTTTCTAAGATACAATTTCTTTTGCTATTAGTCCTAAAAGGGCAGCACAAATGACTCTCTATAATGATATTTTTTACAAGTAACAAAGTATTTAATGATAATTTCAAATAAAGGACTAAACAGATTTGTTGCTAAAAGGCAGTCTGCCAACAATGAGTGCCAAACTGTTGGGAAAGCATGCAAAGAAGGGCTGCGGTGTGGCTTGCTGGGGGTGGAGTACCTGTCTGCCACAGGAAACACCCTGGGCTCAAGGGCCAGTACAAGCCAGTCCTGGTGGCCTCTGCCTGTAATCCCAGCATGCTCGAAGGCCGGGACAGAAGGATCACAGATTCAAGCCTGGCCAGGACCACGCTGGGGATGTAACTCAGTGTCAAGGTCCTGGGACCAATCCCCAGCACTGGGGCTAGGGCAGCAAGTCTCCCTGTAGATTGTTTCTAATAATTATTATGCTTTATCTTTTTAGGCCCCTGAATATTTTGAAGAATAATCTGACATTTGCGATTATTAATTTTCTTAGTCTGTTTGTCTTTCCTAAGATAGAATTTCCCCCAAACCTTGAGTGTAGCCAATATAACAAACTGCTTTGGCTTAGTTTGAGTCCATTTATACAGCTGTGGCCCATGTCATGCCTGAGATTCTGCCTTTCGATGTGTGGGGGACAAGCTCCTCCCACTACACACATAACACATGGATATTCTTCTTAGAAGAACTTGAAATAGTCAGAAGCCTGGAGTTCACTAATGGGATGCTCTCTTCTCCCCTGTCCCCCCAGCTACCTTTCCTCAGGCCCAACGAAGGTGTCCTGAGCTGGTGGTGGGCCCCCAAGCCCCTCCCTGCATTCCCTCTGCTTGGTACGCTCTGCTTCACGTTACATACAGATGTAGGACAAAGATAGCAGAACCGGGGAAGAAATTAGCTAAAGGGGAAAAAAGAAACTGACTGTTCACTTTCTACACCAGTACAAATGAGATGGTGTAATTCAGAGAAACCAGCAGGTCACTAAAATTGGAAGAACTGCAGTAACATTTGTGACAATGCTATGTGAAGAAGAAAAAGAAACAGCAGCGGAACACTGAGCCTTCAGTGACCTTGGCTAAGTCTCCCAAGGGGCCAGAGGGTCAGTAAGTGCTTCCTAAGGACACTCAATTCTCATTTGTCACACGTACTCTACTCCCACAGACCAGCAGGTGGCAGTGGCTACTAGACTAGGAAGTGGGACTTTCCTGGCTTCCTGCTGTGGCCATCAGTAAACTCAACAGTGACTGCAACGTAGTAAACACTTATGGTATCTGATCACTGGGGCTGTGTGCACGTGAACGGCATTTAAAGTACAAAAAGTACAGATACAATGTTCGCAGTGACAAACTGAGAGAGACCTGGAATTAAAATCTAAACAGAAACATACCTTTCTCTTTATAGCAACAGACTGTGGCTTAGTCAATCGTGGAGGAGAGCTCTGAATATTTTCTTCCTCCTCCTCTTCATCGTCCTCCTCTTCTTCCTCCTCCTCCTCCTCTTCTTCCTCCTCTTCTTCCTCCTCCTCACTGCTCTCTTTAGCCAGTTCCATCAGCTGCCCTCGCTCCCCTCCCCCTGGTCGGCTCTCTGGGGAATGCAAATATTTGTTTTTCGATTGTACTTTTGCAGGTGATTGCCTACTGTTTGCTCTAGTTGACAGGATCTCTTGCTCTTCCTTTTCCCAGCAGCTAGCTTGTTCCATCAGCCGCTCAGCCTAAGAGAGAGGGTAGACATGGTGGCCAGTGAGAGGGAGCGACACAACCAGAGCCTCTAGGCATCAATGGTAAAGGGTCTCTGTGTGAGCGCACATCGGGACAGCCAGCCAGCCATGCAAACTCCAGCCACATCATCTCAGGACCCCTTTGTATCAGTTAGGATAACAAATCAAAGGAGATTGGGTTTCATGGGATATTTAGCAGTATAAATGATGCAGTTAATTGATTTGAGTCCTTTATCACTCCATTACATGCTCACTGGCACGGAGCACTTTAAGCAAGTTCATAAACACAAAGAATCGATTGACACTGCAGCCTTGGAGCTCAGCACCAAATCTGATCTGATTACATGCTGTCGGGAGTGAAAAATGCTGCTTTGTGATCAATGATAAATGTTTCATTTTTCATACTCAATTCAATAAAATTATCATGTCTTACCATGCGACCTCAGTTACGATAAATTAGTACCATATCATTTCACAAGCACTCTACACATAAGCAAGACTTTGACAATGACATTAATGACTTTCTCAGCTAAAGCGCTTTCCAAGATTGAAGTTACACAATTTAGGATAAAGAAGCAAATCACTACCTCTTTTTCAGCTTCTCGCTCTTCTTCAGAAACTGCAACGTTAGAAATTAAAATTGGCGTCCACCTCAGACACTCTGGATCAAGTTCATTGACCCGGGAACAGGATTTCAGCTTTTCCATGTGGTCCAAGATCAACTTTTCCCTTCTAATGATGACAAACCTGTAATGTGATAAGGCAGAACAAAGTGCAATCAAAATCTGCAATTACATTTCACCTTCACACACTGACACATGCTGGTGCTAATATTACCCAGGTTAGGAACAATCAGAAAGCACAAGAGTGAAAGGATAAAGCAAAGTGAAACACAATGAGCCAAAGAGTGTCATTTACTATTGTCTTTTTAGGAGAATGGTTTTGATGATACCAGTAAGGGTCCTCCTCTCTACAACTGGAATACACGTGCCAAACCTCCAGGGACCCTCTCTGGTGGGAGATGCTTCAGTGGCGGCAGCATCACCCAGGGGCCAGGAACTCACCTGCCATCTCTCTTGTCAATCATGTGGAGGTGCTGCAGAGTGGTGGCAATGTCGTGGGGGCACATGCCCGTAGCTCTGCTAATCGCCTTGATGCTAATGTGCCTCTCGTGGTGGTGGCAGAGGTATTCTAAGATGACACTCTTCCAATAGGCCAGGTAGGAGAGGCGGCCCAGATCAGAGAGTGGCTTTTCAGGGGACCCTGCTTGGCCTTCTCTTCTAGAAAGCAAATAGCCTAGGGTAGAAAAAACAAAAGCCCACACTTACTGAGGTGTTTCCAGAGCTAGGAACAGGAGCTGCTACAGTATAGGTAGTGACAGGTTGAAACAGCACACTAATGAGGCATATCCTTTTATGTGTGAATCCTTTTCCCAGTTAGTGATTGGATCTTCGGGAAGTTGATGCTTCTGCATCTTTTCTGGCAGCAGCATAAGTCAGTTAACACAGATAGCAATGGCCTCCCAACCATACACACTGGTGTATTTAACAACATCATGGTGTAATTAACAAAACCCGAAAACTGAGACTGACGACATTGCTTCTGGTAAATCTCAACATCCGTCTCCTACCAGCTTTAAAGTCTTTCAAAAGCTCAATGTCAGGCACTTACTCAGAAGTCCTGTCGAGGGACCACCCCAAACATTAATGGGCAAGTTGTTTTCCACAGGAAGGACCTAACGACCCTTTGACAGCTGGGTCTTAATAAAAGAGAAGGGCCTCGCTGGGCTCAGAGTCTGTATGGCCTGTTAGCTTTAACTAGCCGGGTGATCTGAAGATCTGTTTTAGGACTAATAAAAGAATGTCTTTTAAGTCAACTGCTCTGCAATTCATGTCAGTTCTGCTAGCTCTATTTTCACCTCTTTCATGGAAATTAATTTATAATCCAACCCCAGAATGCTACTCATACAAATTAAAAAAAGACAAAAAAAACAAAAGCTCCTTAAATCAAATTATTTCTTGTATACTCTTAAAAGCCCGAGCACATTAAGCTTTTGAACACATTCTGCAGCGTTACTGTGAAGGTTCCTTGGCAAAGGAACTTTGAAATGAGGAAAACTTTAAACCCACTTGAAGGAAATGAATGAAAGCTGGTGGCTGTCTTGGTAATTAAGCGCCACTTATGGAGTAGAGAAGAAATGCTGTAAGCTAATGATGTCTACCTTGCTCTAATTATCTATTTCAACAGCCTCACCTTCGTGAACTTCCTAAATTTAAACAAACATCAACCACATACAGTAGGTGGCAGCAATTACAAAATCATGCTGCTCTGTGAACCACCCAAATCTTCAGCATTTTCTTCTTTATCTACATTTCCAAAATGGCTGCATTCTCAAGAATTTTTCTCAATTTTAGTTTTTGTGTTACAAGGATAAATCAGTGCCTCTGATACATTTTCCTACCTCTCAAAATCACTGAGAATAATGCAGAAATACAGAACAAGAAGACCAACCTGAATGCTATGGGGATGTAATCATATAGCCTTTTACATCCTCATGGCTTTAATCTGAATTCTAATATAAAGAACAGGCACAGATTCAACATTAGCATTCCTGAAGTCTTTTGACTTGACTCTTTAATTCATGTTTAACTGCAAAGTATTTGATTACATGCCAACAAGCACCATCATATTTCATACTCCAACCACAGCAGCAAGTCACCCGGCTATAGGCGGGGGTTCTTGATAGCAGTGTCAGGAATGCGGACATAGATGGCTGTTGCGCTGCACTGTGCTGTACTGTGCTGTGCAGTGCCAGAGCCAGCCCTGTTGTGTCCTGTCAGACAGAAGACCCATCCGCTGCCAGAGAAGGAAGGCAGCCCCTCAGAACACGGGTAATTGTCACATCTGTCACCTGCCTCCTAAGCACTTGGCACATGCTGAGAAATGTACTCAGCTGGAGGCCCCAGCTCTGTGCTCCTGGGGACAGAACCACAGAACCACGGAGGAGGAACTCTCTCCCTTTGTCCACGAGATCCCACAATTAGAAGCTCCCTGCAGTGACTGTGAAAATCCTTAGACTTTCACTGGTTCTTATCTGAATCCCAGTAGGAGACATTCCCCTCTCAGCCTGGCAGAAAGATTCTGCACAAATGACAAGTTGGGAGGGTGGTCTGTGCTGTCCCCATTGTGAGGAGTGACCTTACCCAGGAAGCATATGCTCTTTGTTCTGTCTTCCCTTCCTATAGTCCCTATTCAAGACTAAGAACCAGCACCAGAATTCCCGAAAGCCTTGTTTTATCCAGCTGTTCACACTCTAGTGCCATACAGGTGGCAGACATGTGCCTTATCAGTGCCTGGACTTAAATGGGGAAGCCACTCAGGCTAGCATGCAACAGGGGTCTTGAGTGGCATTTGGCAAAACATTTCAGTCCTGGCCATTCCTGCCATAGTATTAAGTGACTGTTTCCTGGGACACTTCCTTGAACACCAACTGCAGCCTGTGACTGATCCTGGAACATCCAATGTGACAGACCCTACCAAGCTTTCACTTGCTGGGCTCACTAGTCTCCCCTGGCACCCACCCTCCCTGGATAAACAAAGGCCAGGAGGAACAGAGAACTTCCAACATTTTCCTAGAAACTGGAGAAAGTTGGAAATCTGACCCCAAAGCAAAGCCTATCAGGTAGCTTTTCATGGCTCAAGTGTCAGCAGTTCCTAACATGCAAGCCCCCCTCCCCCCCCCCGCAGGGCCACAGTGAGTTTTTCTTCTCTGATTCATGAGATCATCAAGGGAACTGGAACCACTGTGAGGAAAGGACATTTCTGCCAAGACCATCTAAAGTCCACAGAATCCCCTCTCAAAGGAGGTTTTGGATGTAAAAACAATCCACAAGAACACCAAAATGACCACAGATCAATTTCTTAGGCCTTACTAGGAAATGGAAATCACCTGCTATTTGCTCATCCGTATCCTTTAGAAGGAAGCATATGTCTGGTCTACTCTGTGGTGTGCTGGGGGGTAGGGTGCAGGCGGGAGACAGAATCAAATTTTATCAGCAGCAAGATTATCAAAACATAGGGTTTTAAATACGAAACTTCAGACCAGGTGTCGTGGCACACGCTTGTAATCCCAGGGACAGGGAGGC
>PVKA01025619.1:0-32757 GCA_004027165.1 Ctenomys sociabilis | reverse complement strand
CAGAGAGCAATCTGGTCAAGCATTGGCCATGACTCATCCACATGGATGACACAGACAAAGGAACTACAGAATAATGTACAGGACTACAAGATAAACCCTGAGAGGACTTCAATGACCACATAGGAAATATAAAGTTCTTGTGTTGGTATATAAGTCTTGATCTACCTAGGTCTTAACCATCCAGCAGAAAAGTATAAAAGTGAAGTATACATCGTGAGGCCATAATATTAAGCTGAGCTGTAAATGGCTATGGTCGACAATTTCTTTGAATAACTCACTATGGTTGTAGAATGCTGGACTGTGTTGGATTGTGGTGTTGAGTTCAAGCACTTAAGTTAGTTGAATTACAATGGAGTGGGTGTAGAAAGAAAAAAAACTTGATGTGTGTGTATAGACAGTACAGTTGGGATAGATAACGCTGTGCTTCTACATAATTCTATGAGAGGTTCTGTTCTCCAACGGGATTCCTCAGACAATGGCTGCTTTTGAATTCAGAGATTTCCTGGATGAGACTGGATGCAAGCTTGTCTTCTACTTGCACAGTGTGGCCAGAGGGGTCACCCTCAGCACCACGTCCCTACTCACTTGCTTCCAAGCCATTATAATTGGCCAAAGGTTTTCAGGGGGGATGGAGACTAAAATTAAACCCTGAAAATATCTGGGCTTCTGCTGTTTTTTCTGCTGGCTCCTGAACTTCCTGATAAATGCACGTACTGCTGTGAATGTAACAGGACCAAAGAACAGCGGGAACATGAGCATGCAAAATATGTACAGATACTGCTACACTCCTGTGACAAAAGGTCTGACATTCACGCTAACCACAACCATTTACTTCTTTACTGATTGGACCTCCTTGGGTGTCATGGTCTGGGCCAGTGGCTCCATGGTCTTTCTATTACACAGGCACAAACAGCGTGTCCAGCACATTCACAGCCACCGTGTGTCCCCCACATCTTCTCATGAGGCCAGAGCAAGCTTCACAGTGCTGATTCTGGTGAGTATGTTCATCTCCTTTTATGCTCTGGCTGGCATTTTATCATTGTGGATAACCCAGACCATGAGTCCCAGCCCCTGGCTCTTAAACACTGTTGTGCTGCTCTCCTCCGCCTACCCTGCATTCAGCCCTTTTGTGTTTGTCTTCAGTGACACTCATGTCTCCCAATTCTGTATTTCTCGTGGACAAGAGGTACAAATATAGCAAGTTTGTGCTCTGGATTTTGAGTTCCTTCAGAACATTGTTCCTTTTTAAATAAGTTGCTTAATAATTTGCATTGGGTGTTGATATGAGTGCTAATCTGGAAGCAACTTGGAATGTAGTAGTGTGTACAAGATGACTATAACCTCATAGTCCTTAATTGCCCTTCACAGTGTAAACTGCATAAGCACTTGCATAAAAATGTGGAAGTTACTTAAACTTGGGCATGTAACTAACATTGAATTCAGCAATTCTGTTATTCCTGAAAGAATTGAAAGCAAGGTCACAAATGTTTGTAGATAACTCTTTATAGCAAAATTTTCTACACTGCCAAGTAGCAATGCCCATGAGTAATTGAATAACTAATATATATATGGTTTGTAACTAGAGCACAAAAATTTCAACCATAAACAGTATGAGATTCTGAAATATTTCTCAACATATGATTCAATTTATAGACCTTGTATTAAGTGAAATAAATTGGAACAAATTGTATATCTTTCTATTTGTCATATGGCTGATATTGTCATTTCAAAATCAGAATCATGAATATCTGAGGCAACAGAGACTGAGGAAATGATGCTTACTTTATACAAAATTTCTTATTTTTGATGATGTAAGATTTCTGGAAAGATGGGAAAGTCATTCAGTAATTTAATTTAATGCTTTCAAAATATGTGATTGAAACATTAAATTGTATGGTATATACTATTTATGAAAATTACAAAATATAAATTCACATACTTATTCAAAAAATTGTGTGCAATGAAACATAGCCTAGGTAATGATCCCTACAACTAACAATTTATCATAATATTTACTGCGAGAAATTTTCTGCAACATTTTATGACAAATGATTTAAATAAAGGCATTGTGTGAATTTCATCAAATCGGAAAAAAAAAAAAAAAGAAAAAAGAAAAACTCCTAATAAGCAATCAGCAAAGATCTGGTGTCTAGAACATATAAAAAACTACGATATGACAGGGCCCTCAAACTTAAAGACCCAATTCAGAAATGGGCATCTAAGATGAATACATACTTCTCAGAAGACAAGATTAAAGAAGCGAATAAATTTATGAAAACAATGCTCCACATCGCTAGCCATCTGTGAAATGCAAATAAAACAACACTAAGGTACCATCTCACTCCATAAAGAATGGCTATCATAAGGAAATCAACCAACAACAAATGTTGGAGAGGGTGTGGGGAAAAGGGAACACTTCTCCACTGCTGGTGGGAATGTAGACTGGTACAAATATTGTGGAGATCAGTGTGGAGATTCCTCAAAAGAGTAGGACTGGAAATCCCATTCAACCTCGCTATCTCCCTACTGGGAATTTTTCCAGAGGAAATGGAAACATTATATCATAGTGATATATGTATACCTATGTTTATAGCAGCGCAAAATCTTGGAAGCAACCAAGATGTCCATCACATGAGGAGTGGTTGAAAAAGATGTGGTATTTCTGTATAATGGGGTATTATTCAGCTGTAAATATTGATCAGCTTGAAGCATTTATATTAAAGTGGATGCCACCTGAACATTTACTCATAAGTGAAATAAACTGGACACACATGTGCAAAAGAAGACAAAAGAACAAATACAAATAGCAATGTACAACAACTAAGTGAGATAGTTAGGGCAAACGTAATGGCATATGCTGCAGAGTACTAACCAGCTTTTCTTCTGGATGGTTAACAACCTAAATTCACAGATCAAAATTGGAGAAATAGAAGAGCCACAAGTCCAGCCAACATCTTGGCCCTAGGCTTTCAAGGTCAGCGACGCCTCGGGGCATAGGAGAACCTGTACTTTAACATCATGAAGCTCAGTTGTGCCCCAAATTTTCTGATCAAGGAGATTATGGAGCCACAGAGGAAAGAGACTGATGATCTATAGTGAGTATGGGGAGAGTCACATGGAGAGAAAACTTTCTCTCAGGCTCTCATAGAGAGCAAACTGGTCAAGCATTGGCTGTGACTTATCCACATGGATGACACAGACAAAGGATCTACACAGTAAGGTACATGATTACAAGGTAAACCATAAGGGGACTTCAGTGACCTCATCAGAAACAAAAGCTACATCTTTTGGTATATAGGTCTTGATCTATCATCTTAACCATACAGCAGAAAAGTATAAAAATGAGGTATATAACATGGGGCCATAATAATAAGTTGAGCTGTAAATGGTTATGATCAACAACTTCTTCAGCTAACTCACTATTATTGTGGAATGCTGGACTATGTTGGATTGTGTCACCGAGTTCAGATACCTAAATTGGTTTAATGACAATGGAGTGCTCATCTTTGACAGGTCTAGACAAAAAAAGGGGTATACAAAGAAAGAATCATGATGTGTGTATATAAACAGTACAGTTAGGATAAGCATGTCCTGCTTCTGCATAATTCTATGAGAAGCAAGATTTGCACTAATAGTGGTTGGACAAGATACTATGTCAGCTTCTAGTACTATGGACAACCACTAGGAAAACAAGAAAGTAGAAAGTATTAATTATTGAATCTATGATATAATTCAAGTATAAGAAATAGCTACACTCTCTTAATTTACTGATAAGAGACATCTGCTATAATAATGTCTGTAAGTATAATATCATGTATGCACCTTGTATGATACCAAAACATTATGAAAAGTTTGCAGTGTATTAATTTATCAAATCTGTCCTGTCAATTTGTCTTGAAACTGTCTCATTTGTATTTGTACTTCAATAAATTGAATAAATAAATACATAAATAAATAAATAGAAAAAGAAATGTATCCACTTATTCTAGGTTTCTCAATTTTTTTTATATTTTACTTATTTTATATGTAAACAATGAGCACAGGAAGTTTACGTCCCACACGAGTCCATACTTTCTTTGATGGCTGTGTTATGTCATTTAAAAACCATATGACAACTGGTAGTGACACAGGGAGAAAAACTGATCTTTGAACTGACTTCCAAATGATAGAGTGGAAAAATGAAACTCCCAACCTGAAAGTCACATAGACTAGTTCATGTTCTCTAAAACCAAAGAATGAATTTTAGGAAGGAACAGAGGTTATGATCGAATATATTTATTGGGGGAAAGAAAGTTTGTGTTTATTTTATATAAACTTCTTGTGTGAGTACCCTGAGTCACCCTTGGATAATTGTGGAAGCTTTAATCACTGTCAGACATGAAAATATTATATCTATACAGTCTATTTTTACAGAGCTTCCACAATATTTGCTGATGGTGCTTCACTGTTCAGTTCTTGTTTAAGTCCTCCAAACTCCTCTGTCTTTGTCTACCATTTTGTGGAAGGAACTTCTCATCTTACATATTTGGAAACAGAATAGCAGCTCAGAGAAGCACTTTGAATACTTTCAATACTATCATAACTTTTTTTATAGTTGTTTCTAGTATTTATTTTTTTAGTTATAAAAGTAATATATGAAGAGCACTGGATTTGGTAAGAATGTTTTTGACCCCCAGCTCTGCCTCATACCACTTCCAGTATCTAGATAAATCATTTCTTCGAGCATCCCTTCGCTCATCTAGGAAACCAGATAAAGAGCCCTCTAATGTCCATTCCACAGATGACACCACAGATCAAATAACTTAAGAGAAGCTTGGTAAATCAGCAAGTATCAACAAATGGAAGGGTTAAATGTCACCACCCCTCTGCTGAGTTAACACCAGAGCCCCAGCTCTGCCCCTACCCTAACCCCCAATTACACAGTGAAAGGCCAGATACAGCTTTGGTTTGATAGAATACAGGGAGGAGCCACACAAAATCTTCAAGCTTGGCCAGACTGGACTTCCGTAGGGCTCTACCAGAATCAGGCATCAGCAGAGGCCAGCTGTGTGAAAACCACCTTCAACTCAGGCCCATCCTCTGGGAAGCGCTCAGAGAAGGATCTGATTAGTCCAGTTGCTGAGGCCTCAACTCAAGAGGCTGCACTTATAAATCTTCCAGGAGAGTATTGGGCTGTACAGTAGCTTCCAGGATTCCTTGAGCAGCAGCCCTGTATTTCTGAGGGTGAGGAAGTGCTTCCTCACTTGGAGGGAGTGTCAGTGACCACTGCATGTGCTTCATACAGGGCCTTCCAGCTGGCCACATCCTCTGTAGATTGCATTACCTATAGCCTTCATAGGAACTGCTCCAGGGCAGGCCTGCCCACCAACTGGATCTTGTTGTGATCAAGGCAGACTTGTGCATCCATCAGAGCCTATGGTGGGAGTAACTATAACAAGTCCCTGGTCAACCTCCAACAAGACCCTCAAGATCACAAAGCAAGCATGAATGTGGGCCTGTTGTCACTTGGAGGCCTCTGGGGTATAGAATTCAGAGCCAGCGGCCCCACCCAAACCATGTTGAGCCAGTTCACATAGATCACATCTTCTGTATGAGCTCCCTCAAAGCCAAAGAGCCCTAGAACTTGAGGATTGAGGCACAGGTAGAGGCCAACACTTTCAGTGTGTCACTCTTCATAACTTGAGGCAATGGTGCTGAACTTCCTGTCCCATGTCTCCCCACTCCAGTACCAGACTAAATCTGCTCTCCAGTCTCTGGGTCAAAGTTGAGCACTCCTTTCTCATCCTGTGCAAAAAGCTTGCAGCTGCCATAGCCCAGTAGCTCATGAGAGCCCACCTGCATGTAGAAAGAGGGTCCCTTCCAATGGGCATACAGGTCTTTGTCCTCCTCCTCCAGGAATATCATCTTCTTCCATGTGTGGTATAGGCAACTGCTAGCACATTCCACCATTACACATTCTTAAAGCCTTCTGTCTGCCTCAGGTTATACTCGAGAATATTGATGCCAGCAGGGATGCCAGAGCTTGCATAGGTAAGGACATTCAAGAGGTGAAACCTGGGATAAAGAACTTGTACTTCTCAAAGGCCAGGGGCCAGGACAGTTCTTTCAGCAACTGTTCTGCACTTGCCACCAGTCACTCAAACTTGTCATGCATGGCCTTGTTAACCATGGCCACAAAGCCTTGAAACTCTCCTCAGGAACCAAAGGGATCACAGTAGCTCTCAATAATATAACTCTCCACAATGGGGCCCTTGTCCTGGATCCAGAAGTAGGAAGCCCTCTTGTGAGCCTCGATGGAGCCCTGGGTGAAATTCTCCACATACTGGGCCAACATCTGCTCCTGGTGGCTGTTGGCCACGTAAGTCTTAGCTTTTTCCAAGTGCTTTACCACCTTTTGAGGATGGAAGCATAGTTCCCCCAGGCCATATGGAAATGGATCCCTTGAAATTCATAGTTTCTTCAGTTTGGAAGTCACTTTGGAGACTGGAGTGATGTCTGCACTGAGTATGGAAGCCAGCTGCACCTTGTAGCAGGGCTTCTCTTCCTGGTCCACTTCTTCGAAGAAATGTGTGTTGTAGGCACTGAGGTTTTGGGAGTCCACAAAATCTTGAGCCAGTTTGACATCTTCCATGGTGCAATCCCCAGATAAATAGGAGGTGATTCCCTCCTTCCCTAGCCCAAGGTGCCAAAACTTGGGCTCCAGAGAAAACATAAGCTCTCCACAGTTCTGCAAGAGAGCTCTGACTTCTTCTGGTCACTACTGCATGGCCTCACTCCCCAGGATCACAGGTTCCTGCTTCTTGTTGGGTAAGTTGGGAAAAAACTTGGTATCACCAAGGAACTTGTAGTTGCCAATATTGGAGTAGACCCCTGTGGCATAGACCAGGAATGCTTGATATACCTCCTCCATGAGGCCCTCAGCCAGAGCATATTGGCACAGTTGGTCAGGGTGGCTGCTGGCCACATAAGCTGCCAAAAGAGGCAGCTGAGCAAGGCATAGATATAGGAGGCCTTCAGAGAGGTCTTCAGCAGCACAGCCAGGTCTCCACACCAGGTGGCCAGGGACAGGTGATAGGCATAAAAGTGCTCTGTGGGTGACAGCAGGTGGAAGGCTTCATGGCAATCCAGGGTAGACACACCAATGTCATTAGGTAGGATGCACTGGGTATCCACCATAGGCTTCACATCTGCTGCTCCATTTGCAAACTCACTCCTGTCATAAGTTTTAAACTCTCAGTTAAAATGAAAAGGTGCCTTCTGTAGCAGCCTTTGTTCCCATGTACTTCATATCTGCATGAAAATATTTGTCCATTGGATTCACAGAGATACTTTATACTGTACAAACAGAGAAAGTTGGATTGTAATCTCAAGAAAATGCTGCCTCATCTGAAATTTGAAATTCAACGTAGTTTATCTAATGCATTTTATCTCTGGCCCACACATGAATATACAGATATTTTATTAAAATATCAGCCTTCAGATAGGTGCCTAAAAAAGAAAAGCCTTTTTACAACTGACTAATGAACTCTGTAATTGGCAAGTTGACATCCTTTTCAAAATGATGGGAATGCTTATTGATAAAAATAAATTTAGTAATTTTTATAAGATCCTTCTTTTCACTTGAGTCATAAGAAGCCATCACTGACACTGAAAGTTACATAGTGATTAGAAATTGTGTTGGTCAGCAAAGAAATCATTAATCTGCAATTCTAATGACACAATAATAATAAAACCAAACAATTTGGTTTCAGAAACTATTTGTTTAAGATGATTTTAGACAATGAAAGTGCATTTCTGAATGTATCTGTTGCAAAAATAAGTAAAATTGCTAACACTGTTTCTGTTTGGTATAAGATGTAAACATTATCTTAATACATCTTTATTCAAGATACATTTTCCATCACAGGATCAAACAATACTGTAAAGATAAATTTTTTAATATTTCAATCAAACACTCAAAAGTGAAGGTTTTGCCAGTGCAGAGAAGATATCTACAAAATCTCTCCCATGTCTGAAGCAGTCTCATCCATGCTGTTCTCCTCACAGTGACTAACATCACACATGCCACGTTTACAGTAACTGCCCCCTCAATCCAGAAGGAATGATCTAGCTGGATTTTTTTTTTCTTGGTGGAACCAGGGATTGAACTCAGGCCCTTGTGCTTGCCAGGGAAGCACTTATTCCACTCAGCCATCTCCCAGGCCCTCTTCTAGCTGGATTTTAAATGTTATTTATACCCTATCTTTTAAAGCTCAATAAAACCAGCTGGGGATTTTTAAACATATAAAGCATTCATTGAAAGACAGGGGCCGGGGAGGTGGCTCAGTGGAATAAGTGCTTCCCTGGCAAGCGCAAGGGCCTGAGTTCAATCCCTGGTTCCGAAAAAAAAAAAAAAAAAAAAAAAAAAAACAAAGAAAGGCAAGATCTTGTTTACCAATAATATTTGGTGATAAAGGAAGTACAACGTTCATAGGCTTTTAGCTTTATACAGAAGCTTGGGTAAACTCAGATAACATAAAAACATGTACCACTAATAAAAGAAGCCACCATGTTTTAACAATTTAAATACATAATATTGTGACAGTGAGCTTTGGGTAAGAATATATTGTTAGGAAGCTTTCTTCTCTATGACTGAACACAATTTGCTATTCCTAATACACATTAGAATTCTTTATCAAGATTCCTGCAGAGTTGTATTTATTTTATTTCCATGTGAACTGCAGTCATCCCTACTGTGTCCAAGCCAACAGGATGAACTTTCTGAATCATAATCTACATCATATTCTTTCTTTCCTCCTTTGTCTTCTTCAAGGAAACGTCTGTTCATTAAGGCAAACTTGTGAATGGCTTCTTCTGCTGAGTATTTGGTCTGACAGAAAAACATGATGTCCTCGGAGTTCTGAAATACTTCTCTGAGGAAATCCTCCAAACCCGGCACTCAACATGCTGGTGATTGTTCATGTTGAAAAACAGGTTTTTAGATGGAAGTTCTTGCAGGTGCACCAGCGGCACATTACTCTGGAGTCTCTGTCTCAGCCACATGAATTCTCTGTATCTTCGTCATACACAGGATGTTTTCATTCTAAAACATGTGCTATTAGTATGGATACATATCTCATAGTCGATGCAAGAATGCCAAAAGCCTTCCTTCTGGATCCTGGGATCTTGGACCCAGACACTTACAAACTACTCTTCTGCTGTTCTGGAAACATCTTCAGCACAGGGTCCAATCAATCCCCTGCTCCTTGGGCAGCACCAGAGAGGCCCGGGGGCCTCCAGAAAGCTGTGGACTTTGCTGACTTAAAGGTGTGCAGTTAGGGCTGGGGAGATGGCTCAGTGGAATTAGCGCTTCCCTGGCAAGCACAATGGTCTGAGTTCAATCCCCAATTCCTCCAAAAAATTAAATAAATAAATAAAGGTGTGCAGCTGCAGTGGCAAGGCCCAGGAGCACATCCCAGGGCACCACCGCATTCCCAGTGCCCACGCAGCTAATGGTTCTTCCATCAGTCCCAATTTTTTTGATGTTATTTATAGCCTTTTATTAATCAAAGTTGCATAAAACTGCCAGCATGTCTGAGCTAGGCTTTTCAATATTTTCACATATAATTATTCACAGTGTCTTATAACCCTTGTATTTTGCTGGTATCAATTGTAAGGTCTCCTTTTGCACATTTGAGTTTGTATTTCTTTTACTCTTCTTTGTTCTTTTTAGTGTAGCTCCAAGTTTATAAAAATAATTTTACTGTTTTATGTAGACTGGTGCAACCAGTGTGGAGGTCAGTGTGGAGACTCCTCAAAAGAGTAGGACTGGAAATCCCTTTCAAGCCAGATATCACCCTACTGGGAATTTTCCCAGAGGAAATGAAAACATTGTATCATAGTGATATATGTGTACCTACGTTTATAGCAGCGCAATGTGTGATAGCAAACTCTTGGAAACAACCAAGATGTCCGTCACATGAGGAATGGTTGAAAAAGATGTGGTATTTCTATATAATGGAGTATTACTCAGCTATTTATTGCATTTTCTTTTGCGTGTTGTTTCAATTTTGTTTTTCATCTGTGATTTTTATTATTTTCCTTTTCCTCATTTTGGGTTTGCTTTGTTTTTATTCTAGTTATTTGAGATACTTTATTGAACTGATTGTTAAATAAAGAAAGATTGAAATCTTTCTCTTTTTTTGTCGAACCTAGTGAAATCTTTCTTTTCAATTTAAATATTTATTGCTATACATTCCCATCCTAGTATTACTTTTGCAGTTTTGGTTTATATATGCTGTGTTTTCCATTTTCACTTTGTTCAAAATTTTATTAGTCCATTATGTTCTAATTAACATGTAATTCTTACAGATATTTGTGGTGTACCATAACATTTTGACATGTGTGCACAATGTATAATGATTAATCAGGGTATTTGGCATTTGTGTCATCTTAAACATTTATTGTTACTTCATGATCAGAATCTTTTTTATATACTTTTATTTATTTATTTTAATTTGTTTTTAATCTTTTATTCATTTATTTGGTACAGAGTCTCTTGACACAGCTCAGATTTGTAGAGATCCTCCTGTCTCAGCCTCCCCAGTGCTGGTATTACAGGCATGCACCCATGCCAACTTTTGCTGGCCAGGATGGTTCAGAGAGTTCTGGGGATTGAACCCAGGTCCTTAAGCTTTCCTGGCTGGCACTTAGACATGAAGCTATCTCCTGACCCCTTATTTATTTTTTTTGCATTGTATCATATTTTAAAAATTTATTTGACAATATTGCAAAAGTAGTCTCATAGATTTCATAATTTCTTTTTTTATTTTTGTTTTATTGAAGTACAAAATGAATGAGACAGTTTTAAGATACCTTGACAAGATGGATTTGATAAATTAATACAATGCAAATTGTTTTCATAATGTTTTGGTATCATAGAAGGTGCATACATGATATTATACTTACAGACATTATTATACCGTATGTCTCTTATCAGTAAATAAAGAGAGTGTAGCTGTTTACGTATCTTATTTTTTATACCTGAATTACATCAAAAATTCAATAATTAATACTTTCTACCTTGTTATTTTCTTATTGGTTGTCCATAGTACTAGAAGCTGACATAATATCCTGTCCAACCACCATTAGTGCAAATCTTACCTCTCATAGAATTATGTAGAAGCACAGCATTATCTGTCCCAACTGTGCTGTCTATACAAACACATCATGATTCTTCCTTTCTATACACCTTCCTTTGTCTACACCTGTCAGAGATGGGCACTCCATTGTCATTCAACTAACTTAGGTGCTTGAACTCGACAACACAATCCAACAAGATCCAGCATTCCACAACAATAGTGAGTTATCCAAAGAAGTGTCAACTATAGCCATTTACAGCTCAACTTAATATTATGGCCATGCAATGTATACTTCATTTTTATACTTTTCTGCTGGATGGTTTTTAAGAAAGTGTATTACTATGCAATTGGTCTGGCTTTGTGCTCACTTTTTTAGCCCCCAGGCTGGTCTCCAACTCCCAGGGATCCTCCTGTCTCTACCTCCCAGAGTAGTGGAATTACTCGCATGTGCCACCACGCCCAGTTCCAGGTCTGCCCAAGGTTACAGAGCCAGCACTGTGGGGCTGAGGAGCTAAATGAGGACCTTGCTCTTGCCAGGTAGGTGTTCACACCTCTGAGCTCTCTCTCTCCAGCCCCTATGTTTAGAGTTTTAATTCCTCTCTTCTGGCTTTTACAATATATGGCATACCTCTCTCAATTGTCAAACACTAGAACTTTTTCCTTCTACCTAAGCATAGCTTACCATTCACTATCCCATAACCCATTATTGTCATTATTCTCTACTTTCCTTTCCCTCCATTTTAACCTACAATTCTATAGCATTAAAATTTTGTTTATACATATGAGTGAAAATATTAAGTACTTGTCTTTCTCTGTCTGGCTTATTTCATTCAACATACTGTCTTCTGTTCCATCCATGTTGCAGCAGGTAACAGAATTTCATTCTGGGTTTCAGCTAAACAACAAGTAGACATAAAATATGAAAAGACCAGTGTTGAGTAGTGAAAATGAAGTGACACTAAAACTCTCAAAGATTCCATATTGTAGCAGCACAACATGCAATAGCTACATCTTAGTCATAGTGGATATGTCCACCAACAGGTGAATGGACTGTATATGAGACAGACTGCATAGAAATGTACTAATGTGAAAATGCTAGTGGTGGTGAGATGGACAGTAATTCAACAGAATATCTAGTGGTGGCAGAATGGACAATTCACAGTTATTTTCTCCCATCCCTTCTTCTGCTCCTACCTACCACTGGAAACTATGCAAACATTAGCTCGTATAATTGATTACGTGATCAACATTCCAAGGAACAGTTATCAGAGCATACAGGCAAGGAATGAGATTATCTTTAAAGGTAATAATAGTTTTATGTGCACTTCAGGTAATATTTATACAGCCTTGTCTGGGCATAGTTCCAATGTCCCCTGGACTTTGGAAAACAAAAGGACATCTTAGGAACATGACAAAGAACACCCATGTATCATCATTAACAGCACAAAGGTCAATCCAGTTGGGGTTCTTCAAACTTCCTGGACCTTGCTATGCATAGCTCTTCCAAGACTTGGAAAGTTTTCAGCAGTTATTACACTGAGCAGGTTTTCTATTCCTTTTCCCTTTCCTTCATTCCTTGAACACACAACAGTCACATGTTTTCTTTTGCCTTGATGGTGTCTCATAGGTCTTACAGATTCTTTTTGTGTTATTTAAGAGAAAACAACCTTGTCTTTGAGGTCAGAAATTCTGCTGCTCAGGCTTTCATCTATATTGCTACTTCCTTTGAGTTCAGCTCTACACTTTCTGAGATCTATATCTTGGCTAAATTTTTATCCAGATAACAAATTGTTTTCCTGCCTTAGTTGAAATATTTGCATTCACTTTTGTGAATTTCTCAAATTTATTGGTTTACTTCCATTTTTAATTTTTTTAATATTTATTGCAGAAGGAGGCAACATATTACCGTGCATTTCAAGTATCTTATGTTCTGACTCTGAATAGTTGATAATCAGGTGGGCCAAATGCTCCTACTAATTTCATAGAAGCTTTCATAGTAAAAGATTTTTGCCTAGAGCTGCCTCCCAGGACATCAATTGTAAAAGCTAAAATGGCTTTGGGGGCAGCTAAATCACATTTTGTGTAAAGTTTCTTCAGCTTTAAAAACACTGATGATGCCTATAGGTATCCCAGTCCGCTGTTTCTCTGTGAGTTGAGATTACATTTTTTAGACTGGAAAACTTTGCTGTGACTCTGAGCATGAGAGCTGGATTGTTTGGAGGGTGTGTGAGAAATACCTAAGTTCTATGCAGGGACATGGCTGTGCTTGAGAGTCCAGTTTTGTACTACACCTTTAGCCCAGTAATGGAGTTTCAGTATTTGTCACTCACTGAAGACTTCAGACTTCTGTGCCCCTTGGGGTACATATTGTTTAGGGTATGCTGTCTAGATGCTTTCTGCTGGAAAAATGAGTAGTGATAGAGATACCTAGCCATCTGTCAAACCAATAGTGGGCCAAGACAGCTGCTCGGGGTGCCAGTCTCCTTTCCATGGCTAAATATGGGTGACTGATGATGCTCACTTCTTTTCTGGGGTGTCATTAGACTGAACCACACAAAGAACACTGTCTGGATGCTTCCTAGTTCTATTGATGTGTAGGTATTGCCACCTGGCTGTTTCATAGGAAATTTACAGGTCAAGCCACTCAAGGAGATGACTCTGGCAGCTTCCTGTAACAAACAATAAGTAAGCAAAACCATCTTGTCTCTCCCTTGGACATCAGTGAATATAGTTCAATAAGGTGTAAGTATAGAGCTTCCTCCTAGTGCAAAAGAGCGGCATGGCCACTGAAATTTGTAGAGCAGTGGTAGTGAATTGGGAGGTGCCTGATAGAGATCGCAAAAGCCACTTATTTGAAATTTGGGGGTAGCCATTGGGTTGCTTCACAGAATCCCTAGCAGGAAAATTTTCAGGAAGGTGACACTGTGGAGCCCAGGTAGGCTAATGCACAATGTGAGACAAGATTTTTCTATAGTGCAATTAAGCAGTATGGCTTCCTTGACAGATTGCAAAACTGCCTCAAGCCTTGTAAGGGTCTCAAGCTTCTGTATCAGAAAATATTCACATAATTGTGACACCAGTAGATTCTTGTATGGGCCTCGCACCTACACTTTCCCCACTGCAGAGAAAGCTCTTGGCTCAGGATTGGTCTTACCTGGAGAGATACGACAGCAGAGAATGGCCACTTAGCTCCTTTCTTTATAAAACCATTACAAGTTTCTATTCCTCTGTTCTTGGCAATGTCACTCTCATAAGTTCACTGTACTCAAGCATTCTGCCACAAACGCGCCTATGAAATAGGTATTATTATTTCCTTGCTACGACCTGTGTGTGTGTGTGTGTGTGTGTGTGTGTTGGATTTTACAGATACTTTATTCAAGTGACATTATTTCATTTACCATATGATGGCAAAAACACAAGGAAGAAAACTAAAAATAACTGATCTACAAACAAAAGCAAGCAATGTAATTCCGTAATAGCCAAAGGATTTGAACTAATCCTTCTCCAATAGTGTACACAAACGCCTGACAGCACCTTAAAGAAAGATCAACCTCATTACATATTCTATTTGAAATTTAAATCAAAACAATGGTTACTTCATACCTAACAAGATGTGTATGATTTTTAAACAGAAATAAGTATTGGCAAGACTGCAAAAAAATTAAACCCTTGTGTATCACTGGTGGTGATGAAAAGTAGTATAGCTCCTATGAAAACATGTTGGTATATTCCACAGGCAGTATAAAGCACAAGTGTCATATGGTCCAATTGTGTTCCCACAAGAACTGAAAGCAGCCATTCAAACAGATGCCCAGACACCAAAGCTTCTAACAGTATTGTTTCCAACAGCAAGTGGTGAAAACAGTCAGCTATGGTTTGGGTAAGGAGTGTGAGTTCACCCAACACCTAGGTGATTAGAGGTTCATTCTCAGATAGAGCTACTGGGCTGTGGAACCTTCAGGACATGTACCTGATAGAAAGCACTCAAACCACTGAGGAATTGGGATAGTTCACGCACAGCCTCTTAATATTTTTTCAGATGGAGTTGTTATGAGAAAAACGTGATTCCTTGTCCCCTCTTTGTTTTCTTTCTTCTGCTGTGATTCTCCCTCTACAAGACTCCACAATTTACTCTGTACAAGGGGCCTGAAACTGGACTACAATGCTTGGACTACACTCCTCCGGAGTGAGCCTTGCTCTGCTAACAAAATCTAATAATCCAAGTAGCCATTGACAGGTGAAAAAATTATGATAAATACATGCAATTTTATAAATAACTAATCTTAACCATTATGTAACACAAAAATGTGCTAATAAAAATAATAACTAATTTTTTAAAAGAAGGAAAAATTGACACATGCCACAGTGTGAGTGAGCCCTGAAAAAATTATGATAAGTGAAATAAGCCAGATAGAAAATGACAAGTATTGTATGATTACACCTGTATGCAGTACTTTGAACAGATAAACTAATGTAGATAGTTCAATAGAGATTACAAAGTGTACAGAGTGATAGGGATAGGGAAATATCATTTGCTGAAAGGAGTTCTCTGTATGTTAATTTCCACACTGTTTCTACCTCACCATGGGGCTTGACGGACTGTTATATATCATAAATGATATACATGAGACAAATTACAGTATTTCTCATTTACTAAAAATATGATTTTTAAAAATTTTCTGAATTTGAGGGCCCTGTTATATCTTAGTTCTTTATATATTATAGACAGTAGTCCTCTGTCTGATTGCTTATTAGTTAGGATTTTTTCAAAGTTTGTGGGTTGTCTTTTCACTCTGTTGACAATTTCTTTTGACATGCAGAAGCTCCTTAAGAAGAGTTGCTCCCAGCTGTTGATTCTTCCAAGTGCTTCCCATGCGAATATATGTTTGTTCATGAAATCTTTACCTACCCCTATGTCTTCAAGAGTTCCTCCTACATTCTCTTCCAGGAGATTGAGTGTTTCTGTTTTAATGTTTAGATCTTTCATTCATTTTGACTTTAACTTAGTGCATGGTGATAGAGCTGGGTCACAGGGCCCTCAAATTTAAAGACCCAATTCAGAAATGGGCATCTGAGATGAATACACACTTCTCAGAGGACGAAATTCAAGAAGCAAGCAAATATATGAAAAAATGCTCCACATCACTAGCCATTCGTGAAATGCAAATAAAAACAACACTGAGATACCATCTCACTCCAGAAAGAATGGCTATCATAAGGAAATCAACCAACAACAGATGTTGGAGAGGTTGTAGAGAAAAGGGAACACTTCTCCACTGCTGGTGGGAATGTAGACTGGTACAGCCATTGTGGAGGTCAGTGTGGAGACTCCTCAAAAGAGTAGGACTAGAAATCCCATTCAAGCCAGTTATGCCGCTACTGGGAATTTTCCCAAAGGATTTGAAAACGTTGTATCATAGAGATATATGTATACCTATGTTTATAGCAATGCAATGTGTAATAGCAAAATCTTGGAAACAACCAGGATGTCCATCACATAAGGAATGGTTGAAAAAGATGTGGTATTTCTATATAATGGAGTATTACTCAGCTATTAAGAATGATAAGTTTGAAGCATTTATACTGAAGTGGATGCCACTTGAACATATACTCATAAGTAAAATACACCAGACACACATGTGTAAATATTGTATAGTCTCCCTAGTATAACAAGCGAAAAGCAGAAATACAAAAGGAAACATACAACAACAACTAAAATCAATTGAGTCTGATAAGGCAAAGTGAATGGCATATGCTGCAGGATACTAATCAGCTTTTCCTCTGGACGGTTAACAACCTAAGATCACAAGTCAGAGTTGGAGAAATAGAAGAGCCACAAGGCCAGCCAACATTTTGGCTCTAGCTTTTCAAGGTCAGCGAAGACTCAGGACATAGGAGAACCTGTACTGCAACAGCATAAAACTCAGGTGAGCTCCAAATTTTCTGAACAAGGAGATTATGGAGCCACAGAGGAAAGTGATTAAAGTTCTATAGTTTGCCTGGGGAGAGTCACATGGAGAGAAAACTTTCTCTCAGGCTCTCACAGAGAGCAAACTGGTCAAGCATTGGCCGTGACACATCCACATGGATGACACAGACAAAGGATCTACAGAATAATGTACAGGACTACAAGATAAACCCTGAGGGGACTTCACTGACCACATAAGAAATATAAAGTACATGTGTTGGTATATAAGTCTTGCTCTATCTAGGTCTTAACCATCCAGCAGAAAAGTATAAAAATGAAGTATACATCGTGGGGCCATAATATTAAACTGAGCTGTAAATGGCTATGGTCAACAACTTCTTTGAATAACTCACTATTGTTGTAGAATGCTGGACTGTGTTGGATTGTGCTGTCGAGTTCAAGCACCTAAGTTAGTTGAATGACAATGGAGTGCCCACCTTTGACAGGTGTAGGCAAAGAAAAGGATATAGAAAGAAAAAAAATCATGATGTGTGTGTATAGACAGTACAGTTGGGATAGATAACGCTGTGCTTCTACATAATCCTATGAGGGGCAAGATTTGCACTAATGGTGGTTGGACAGGATATTATGTCGGCTTCTAGGACTATGGTCATCCACTAGGAAAATAATTATTGAATTTTTGATATAATTCAGGTATAAAAAATAAGATAAATAAACAGATACACTCTTAATTTACTGATAAGAGACATCTGCTATAATAATGTCTGTAAGTACAATATCTTGTATGCACCTTGTACGATACCAAAACAGTATGAAAACAGTTTGCAATGTATTAATTTATCGAATCTGTCTTGTTAAGATGTCTTTAAACTGTCTGATTCATATTTGTACTTCAATAAAATAAATAAATAAATAAATGAAAAATAAAAAAATATTTCTGAACAGGTAAGATAAAGTTAATTGCCCAACATTGCAAATGTACTTAATGTCACTAAATTACACATTCAAGGTGCTTTAAAGCTAAGTGTTATGCTATGTATATTTTCTGTTATGTTGCTTATAAAGTTGTTTCCCTTTACTGCATAACCATGCATGTCTTGGAGTACATTGTGGACTCCCCTAGAGGACCTGTATCAGAGATATATATGGTTTTGGAAACTTTTAAGTAGTTAGTTAACTTCATTTTCAAAGAATAAAAACATTTTGATCAAGCATGTTATCTGTGTTGTGAGAAACTATCACCCTCTGCTCTTCCTCATCCTTTCTTGGACCTTCACCTATGTACCTCCCACCCCCTCCTTGCTTTCCTATGACTCTCTCTACCTCTCACTATAGCTACTCTAATTCCTCTTACATATTTTTCTTTGCATTCAATGAATACACCACTGTTCACTTGTGAGTGTTTCCCCTTTTCTGGCCCAACACTGTCATTCCCATAGTAGATTTCCTCGAACACTAACCACTGCAAGATCACAGTGTCACTGCCTGAATCCAAAGGGAAAAGTTTTAAGGTTCCAATGTGCAGGAGATAACTTGCCCCACCCACCTGAAGTTGATCATTAATCCATCACTTACATAAAGAAGTGGCCATCCTTAGGATGGGGACAGTACCACCTGCAGCTATGGCCAGCACAGTAAGCCCCAGTACAACAGCTGGAACCCCTGAGCTGCCTGCACTGTCAGAGCGCATTCAAAATGCTGCTGACATCTCTGTCATTGTCGTCTACTTTTTGGCGGTGATTGCTGTTGGTCTATGGGTATGTACGATCCCAGGGAAGTTTCAGGGTGGGCTCCAGGGTTAGGGAAAAGTGCCTTAGGGTGGGAGAAAATTAGATAACAAAATGAGATAACACTAACAGTTTCCTAAAGTGTTAGTGTCATTGTTTGCCTGTCTGAATCATTCTCTTCCATATGTCATAAATAACATTTATAGGGCTGAGGATATGGCTCAGCAGTCTAAGTGCCTACTTGGCAAGTGCAAGAACTTGAGTTTGGTCTTTGGTACTACATGCCATGTGGACACCCTGAGCCACCCTAAGACCAGGTGTAGTAGCACAGACCTGTAATCCCAGCCCTGAGGAGGCTGAGACAGGAGGATCACTGCAAGTCTGAACTGCATAGTGAGACCCTGTATCCAATAAATAAATGAATAAAATTTTAGAAAATAATGTTTATCATGAGTGAATTTATTCCTCTAGCAACCCCATAGGACTGGGACCTGCAAACCTGTGCTACTAGGCACCTCCACCACCTGCCACAATGTCAAAAATATTTTTGTTATCTCATTTTCTTTATTTTCCTTTATGTTTATTTATTTTCTAACCTATAAGTTGAACATAATTTGTATATCATTCATTGTTCTCTTTTAGTTATGAATTCAAGGCTGCAAATTTTCATTCAAGTACTGTACTAATGATGTCACACACTGTTCTGTAAATGAAAGTAAATAGCAGTTTCGCAGAATATGACTTTTAAAGTCCCTTTAGTACTAAATTTTTTAACAAACATGTTTTGAAACCCATTAAAAATTGATGCTGCGTTGCAGTTTTTAGAAAATATTATTTATAGGCATGCTGGAAAGTCACCACTGTGAGCACTCCAGCTGGAGAGTCATTAGATCTGCAGAGTCTTGGGTGGGACTGCTATTGTTTCATCCCCACCACTACCACCCCTTATGTTTTCTTTCTGCTCAGGCAATGCTGAGAACCAATCGGAGCAGTGTTGGAGGCTTCTTCCTGGCTGGTCGAGATATGGTCTGGTGGACAGTAAGTTGCTCAATATAAATTGTGTGCATGTGTTTAAGTTTCAGTGTAGAAAGTAATGGGGATTTAACCATGTCTGCTGTATATTCATTGTCCCCTTATAGATGTTTTTTCTTAATAGTTTTTAAGAGCAGAATATTTACTGGGGGAAAGAGAGCTTCAAAGAAAGCAACAGAATGAGTACCTGAGTAGTTTGGCCCAAGACCTAAATTGTTTGTTGTTGTTCGTTGTTGTTGTTGTTTTGAGGTACCGGGGATTGAACTCAGGACCCTGCACTTACCAGGCAAGTGCTTATTCTACTGAGCCATCTCCCCAGCCCTAAGACCTAAATTCTTAATGAGAAGGTTTAACTGGCTGTGATCTGATTCAAAGAAATACAATCATCATTTGAAAGCAAATTTATTCTTTCATTTAAGTACCTTCAGTACTACTAACTGTTAGTACTAACTGTCCTACTAACCTGTTTTGAAACTGTCTCAATCCTATTTATTTCTCAATGAAATTAATATAAAATAATTATATTATTTTATATTAATAATAAAATAACTATATTATTTTATATTAATAATATAATAATTTTATTATATAATATAATTATATGTCATATAATAATTATTGTTATTATTATTTCAGACTTTCACTTTTGAACATATTAGTATTTATTTAATGTTCACACCACTATAGACACTTCACAATTTAAAACCTTGTTCTACTATGGTCCACAAAAACATGACAATATACTGGATTTCACCCATAGGACATAGTGTGTTACTGTTGCTCTAAGGAGTAGCAATTGAAATATCTCAACATCTGTTTTCAAAGAGTCTGATTTGCATATGTGAACTCTAACCCTGGTGTGTTCTCTTGCATTCTAGATGGGTGCCTCGATCTTTGCCAGTAATATTGGCAGTAACCACTTTGTGGGCCTGGCTGGAACAGCAGCAGTCTCCGGGATTGCCATTGGAGCAGTTGAATGGAATGTAAGTAATAACACCGAATTTTTCTTTAAATCAAATATCAATACATCTCAAGCAAATGGATATCCAAGGTTTTCATGTACTCTGTATAGACTACTTGTTTTTGGTTTGGTTTTTAGTTTTCTGTATCCTAGACCTGCAGCACTTCTGTAGCCCCATTCTACCAAGACCATTCCAGATATACTGTTAATCACTTCTGAACTTTTGCTCAAGCAGCTCTAATCACCAGTATGGTCATTTGTTTATGATTCAATCCCTAATTTTATATTATCTCTTTGACTATTAAATCTTTTGATTTTATCATTCCTCCCTGAACAGTATGTGTCCAACCATAAACTAGACAAATAGAATTTTTAAATGTGAAAGCAATAGTCCCTGCTTTTGAGAACCTTGCTTTTTGGTGGGAGAAGAATACATACAGCCACCAGAGCTTAGAAAAATAGGAAAATAGAACCATCTACAATGTATTAACAGATCAAGTAGGAGAAAATTTATCACAGAGAATAGGTGGAGTATGGCACATGTCAACTTCCTATACTGATGCCAGAAGGACGATTGGAAACTGTTCAAGAAGAATCTAATGTATTTACACAACAGTGAGTGATTTGTGAGATACTAGTTAGAACCTACTAGAATTAGTGATTAATTCTAATTAATTGGTCTATTTTCATTTCATAGAAACTGTGTCCTCTTAATCAGACCTTAAATTCTGTCAGGATAAGGACCATATGCTCTCCTCCATTTATTCCATACTATCACCTGTCCTATAGCCTGGCATGTGATGATAATATCATAAATAGTTCTTGGGTAGTCTGAGTTGTTTCTGTTCTTTTTCATCTTGTCCTTTCTAGCATTTTTGAGTATATGTGCTTGCACACTGGTCAGAAGAAAATGCTTGTGTGAAAGAAAGCTGTACCACTGTGAAAATTTTGATTGCGTATCTAAATTAGATTACTTATCTAAAGGAAGTGATTTCAAGTTATCACAAACACCTTTGGCCCTTTTCTTAGCCACTTTATCTTCACTGAGTTATAACAAGCACCACCCACAAGTTAAAGGAGGAAAGGTTTATCTTGCCCTACAATTTGTAGAGGTTTTATGTGAGTTTTCTGACTCCAGTTCAGTGTGGCATGGAAGAGATGCTTGGCAGAGGAGGATTGCTTCTGGCCTGAGAGGTAAGCAAAGAGAGACCAGGGGAGGAAGGGAGTTAGACAGATCCTTCTAGGCCATAATGCCAGCGGCTCACCTCCTCAAACCAGGCTTCACCTTCCAACATTGTATTAGCTATAATATTCATTGGGATCATCATCCACTCTTATTTGTTTGTTTGTTTGTTTGGTTTTTAGTGGAACCAGGGATTGAACTCAGGCCCTTGCACTTGCCAGGGAAGTACTTACTCTACTGAGCCATCTCCCTGGCCCCTCATCATCCACTCTTAATAATCATGCCCCCATGATTCAGTCACCTCCCATATTCCTAAAGATGAAGTTTTAAGGAGACATCTGGACATAGACTGTGACACCTTCCCTTTGGAAGATTTTGTCTTTAATTTTATTTTACTAGTATCTATGTCCCCAGTATTCACCCAGCTTCAAGATATCTCCTACGGTCAGAGTTTCATTTTGTTTCACTGATGCTCCTTACAATCAGAATCAGAATGATTTCTAGCCCAGCTGAATGTGGTTATCAAGTTGTAGATAACTACTCCTCTATTTTTAGTCCATCAGCTTCCTTAGTCTCTATGTGGCTCAGTATCAGTTCAATAAGAAAAATAACTATGCTTATGGTATCTGCCTTCTTGACGAACATAAGTGATATATGCAAGACTATAAATATTTCATGGTAATATAACTTACTTTTCAACATTGTTATACATGGAAAGACTTCATACACAATAGGAATACTCGCCTATCTCCAAACATCTTTACAATGATAATATCCATTCAAGAATAAAATTTTTGCTTCCTGAAATTAAAAGAGAATGCATTCACAGAGGCAATGTATGATCTGCCAGTATCCTGACTGGACCTGACTGGGTCCTCATGATATGACCACATTTCACCACACATCTTGTAGCATGTTCCCAGCCTCTGAAAATAATGACCTATATCTCATAGGGACAAACGAAAGGACTCAGTAGTCATCCAAGTAACACAATACTTTGAATTGGACATGATATAAGAAATTTTTTATAAGACTCAGTAACAAACTTCACAAGCCAAATTGCCTTTAATTTACTCTCTTTTCCTGGTTTCCTATAGGCTTTGATCCTGGTGGTGGCGCTAGGATGGGTGTTTGTCCCCATCTACATCAAGGCAGGGGTGAGTATCCACAGGTTCAAGGGGACCTTTTAGGGGCATCATACATATTCCTTTATTCGCTAATTTTTCTTTCAATAATAAAAAGGAACTCTCAGTTTTTCGTTGTTTATTGCTAAGAACATACAGTTGACAAAAAATCAAGGTTTTGCCAACAGGAGCACCCATTGTGAGACATGTCTGCAGTCAGAGGAGAAATCTATAGTAGTCCTCATAATGAACACTGTGAATGGGAGTCTGCCTGGTGAAGAAACCTGTATATGAACCACTAAAGTGTTTATAGGAAAGTTTTTCCAAAGTGACCTTACTTTATCCTTAGGGGATTAGGTTATCTCTGCAGGTAGGAAAGTCTCTATCAGTATCAGAGAAACCCTATACAAGCTGAAAATCATGGATAAACTTGGAATATTTGGATATAAGATATGTTCACAATTAAAGTAGATAGGTTTATGGGGGGAAATAGTGGGAGATGAAGATGGATCTGTAGGTATAGGTGGGGCTCCATTGTGAGTGGCTTACGCATCCTAGACTTATAGATGTGCCTTGTATGATCCCACAGGCAATATAGTCTTTCCAGTGCTCAAAATTAATCAACAGATTCATGTTGTAAGAAGTCCCATTCAGGTGAGAGAAAAATTGACTTGAGCAGGTGGGACGTGGAATGCAACAATGAAATATTTTACAGAATGATTGATGACTCTGTAGGAAGGAGAAAGAACAGAATGGAAGCTTCTCTGGAACAGAGATGACAAACTTGACAGTGGGTAGAAGGTGAAGGAGCAGGGAAGGAAGCACTATGAACAATTCTAATCTTTGAAGCTAAAATTACTGGGTATATGAACCATTCACTAGTGGACCAAAATATTCCAAAGTGAAGCCAGATAATATCTAAAAAGAAAAAATATATATTCATTTTATAAATTGGTGTATGTATTGGTTCCTTTAAGACTCAATTAATTTCCTGTTGCTGACAAAAATGTGTGAGGAGCCGGGCGTGGTGGCGCATGCCTGTAATCCCAGCACTCGGGAGGCTGAGGCAGGAGGATTGTTGTGAGTTCGAGACCAGCCTGAGCTAAAAAGTGAGCTTAAGGCCAGCCTGAACTGCATAGTGAGACCCTGTCTCAAAAAGAAAAAAAAAAAAAAAAAAAAAAAAAAAAAAAAAAAAAAAAAAAAAAAAAAACTGAAACTCTGCCGGGCGTGGTGGCGCAGGCCTGCAATCCCAGCACTTGGGAGGCTGAGGCAGGAGGATTGCTGTGAGTTTGAGACCAGCCTGAGCTACAAAATGAGCTTAAGGCCAGCCTGAACTGCATAGTGAGACCCTGTCCCAAAAAGACAAAAAAAAAAAAAAAAAAATGTGTGAGGCTAGGTTTTTACAGAGAAAATAATATTGGACTGGAGAAATAGCTTGGCAGTCTAAGCACCTGTCAGGCAAGTACAACAACTTGGGTTCAATCCCTGGTACTACATGCTATGCTGGCCCCACACTGAGCCAGCCACCAAAACCAGGCATGGTAGTACACACCTGTAATCCCAGCACTGGGAAGGATGAGACAGGAGGATCACTATGACTCAGAACTTCATAGAGAGCCCCTGTACCAAATGAATAAATGAATAATTTTTTAGAAGTTTTTAAAATTTAAAAAAAGAAAATAGTATTTTTGTCCGTGATTTGTGAGATTAAGCAGCATAGTGCCAGAATCTCCTGGGCTTTCAATAGTGATAGTTAAGAATCAGCAAAGGAAATGATTGCATGTAAGGGTTGCTAAGCATATAGGATGCCCATACATTATAGCAGCTTACTATTCAAAGAACTAACTCTGTCCTTTGGGAACTATGTTAATACTCTCATAAGGATGGAATGCTCAAGTTACAACTACGTTCCAATAAACCCCACTTCTAATGGAACTCTTAAACTCAGAACCACTACACTGGAGACTGAATTTCCAGTACATGAAATTTTGGAGCGACAGCATTCAAATTATAGCTTCTGTCCCTGGTCCCCAAATTTCATACTTATTTTACAATATGAACTACATTCACTTCATGGCAGTACTTCCAAGCAGTTAACTGATTCTGGCATTAGCTAAAAATTCAAGGTCAAAGTCACATCTGAGTGTTAAAACATACTTCTAAGCAGCTATGAACCTATAAAACAAAAATGTTTTCTACATCCAAACTAAAATTACAGCACAGGAATATAATAAATATCCCCATTCCTAAGTGGGTAAATAATTTTCACAAAGTATGACAGGCCTCCAACAATACTAAAACACAACAGGTTAGATCCTAGATTTTAAAAATTCAAGTCAAGTTTGGGAAGTTCCTCCCAATAGCCTTGTACAGCTTAGTCTATCAGGTAACTGTTGGCTCTGGATTCTGTGTCAACAGCCTTTCAAAGTTGATATTTCACACTGCCTATTGCTTTATGTTTGTAAAGTCTAGGATGCGGTACCATTGCCACAATTCCACAAGGCCTGTCCTCAGTGTCAATATCTTAATATCTTCCTCTCAGTAGCAGTTTTCTACCTGGCCTCTCAGGCTTTCCTTTGAAATCTAGCTGGAAATCACCATGATTCCATATGCTTTCCATTCCTCAAGACTTCAGAATTATCACCCTATGGATACAATTGATGTATGCCACACAGTGTCTGGGGAGTGGGGCCTGAACTCTGCTTGAAGCGAAGTGAACATCCCACTTGAAGTAGACCCATGCTGGTAGAGCATTTCCCTGAGCTGTGTACAGCACAGTCCTAAAGTGAACCTGGGTAGCAAACCCATGAAAAGGACCCCTCATCTATTCCCTGAGAACATCCCCTGCCTTCCTAATATTCTAGGCTCATGATGTAAGGAACAGCTTTGAACATTTCTCAGATGCTATCAATACTTATTTCCTATTGTCCTGATGTTCAGCACCATTTTACCCATAATAACATCAACAAACAATTGCTGAAGGACAATTTGAGATTTCTTTTCTTTGTTCTTGCAAAGGCCAGGTTTCAATTTTTCCTAATTGTTCTTCGCTGATTCTTTTTTAGATATAATTCTTCATTTGCATCATGTCATTGATATAATACTATACAAGATCATATATTCAATCTCATGCCTCAGTAATGAAAACCATACATAGAGATTTCATGTAATTCTTTTTCTTTCAAAAAGATAATAAATGAATATACATTAAAAAGTACATTTATAATTGGTTCAATTATCAATGTTTTTGGTGGAACTGGGGATTGAACTCAGGCCCTTGCACTTGCTAGGGAAGAGCTTATTCTACTGAGCCATTTTCCCATTTATTTATTTATTTATTTATTTATTTATTTATTTATTTATTTATTTATTTATTTGTCTTTTTGAGACAGGATCTCACTATGCAGTTCAGGCTGGCCTTAAGCTCACTTTGTAGCTCAGGCTGGTCTCGAACTCACAACAATCCTCCTGCCTCAGCCTCCCGAGTGCTGGGATGACAGGCATGTGCCACCATACCCACCTATCAATTTATTTCTTATTCAGATTGCTGAATAGTTAACTATTTTCAGGTAATATTACTTTTAATGACTCAAATCTAATAGATAAAGTAGTAATTTCTCAAGTGTTATCTTAGATACTTCATATCAACTTTCATATTAAACATCAACTTTATACTTGACAGAAATAGATATAAAAATACTGCCATTGTTCATAGGTCAGAATATCTAGCAAATATTTGAGTTGATAAGAAATGCAAAGATGGTCTTCCAAAGGTGAATTACTGTTGCAATCTATTTCTGTAGGTGATGACCATGCCAGAATATCTCAAGAAGAGATTTGGTGGGAATCGACTACAGGTCTCCTTCTCCATTCTTACCCTCCTCCTTCTTGTGGCCCTTGGAATTTCTGTGAGTTCAATGACTCCTGGCATCTAGAACCAAAGTTCTAAGATCAGAGAACAGAGCAGATAGGCTTTTAATGGTCTTTTTAAAAGGTCAGATGGAAAACCATGGGGATGTCTTGACTTCCTTAGAATCTCTCTAGAAAGTACTAGTGTGAAAAGGTGGGCATATAACTTAAAATAAAACTTTGTAGGTGAGAATGAACTCTTGATAGTGATATGAATAATGGTTACTCTAAGACAATCATTGCTATACCATGATAAACTTTGTACTATTCTAGAGTCACAGCAGTGAAGTTCTCAGATGTTTATTTCTTAAATTGAAAGTCTTACTCACTGATTCTCAGTCACCAAAAATAAATACATTTAGAATCAACTATACTTATAAATGTCTGTTGATGTCTAAATATGTTTGTGTTCGCTAAAAAGAGTAACATTCTTTCATAAAACCACAGAGAAAATTTTAAAATTAGGGTATTGACCTGAATATAAATTATTATCTAACTTGCAGTAATATTAAGATATTGAAAGTTGTTCTGAGATGCTCCTTACAGAAACAGAAAATTCTTTGCCATTGCAAGTAATTCTTTATTAGGAGAAATATTTTCTGATCATTATGATATAATTCATGCTCTTGAGTTCTATATTTAAAACAGTTTAAAAGGAAAGTTCTTTTAATTTTTTAAAGAATATAAAGTAGTTGAATAGATCCTTGATGTCTTTAGTCCTAAGTATTTCATTTTCCGTGGTGCTGTTGTAAAAGGTATTGTTTCTCTAATTGCCCTCTCAGTGTGTTTGTTATTTGTGTAGAGGAATGCTATTGACTTTGGGTATTGACTTTGTATCCTGTATGCTACCGTATTTGTGAATTAATTCTAGTAGCTTCTTGGTGGAGTTTTTGCTTTTTTTGGGTCTTCCAAGTAAAGTAACATGTCATCTGAAAATAGTGATAATTTAATTTCTTCTTTACCTATTCTTATTCCTTTTATTTCTCCCACTTGTCTAATGGCTATAGCTAATGATTCCAGAAATATATTGAATAGGAGGGGTGTAGAGGACATCCTTGTCTTGTACCAGAACCTAAAGTAAGATTTTTAGTTTTTCCCCATTTAGAAGTATGATAGCCATTGGGTTGTCATATATGGCTTTTATCAGACTGAGGTAGAGGCCATTTATTCCAATTTTCTGTAAAATTTTAACATGAATGAGTGCTGGACTTTGTCAAAATCTTTTTCTGCATCAATTGAGATGATCATGTGGATATTGGATTTGGCTCTATGGACATACTGTATTACATTTATAGATTTGCTTATATTGAACTATCTTTGCATCACTGAGATGAATCCTACCTGGTCATGGTGTATAATCTTCTTTATGCTTTGTTCTATTCTATTCGTTAGGATTTCGTTGAGGATTTTTGCATGTATGTTCATGATGCAAATTGGCCTGTAGTTCTCTTTTCTAGTTGTAACTTTCTCTTGCCTACAGGAATGATTTTGGGAGAATTGTGTACTTTTGAATTTCACTGAAGAGTTTGAGGAGTATTATTAGGATTACATCTTCTGTAAATTTCTTAATAGAATTCAGCTGTGAATCCATCAGGACCTGGACTTTTCTTTGTTGGAAGGTTTTTTATTGCATTTTATGTTTCATTGGCTCTTATTGGGATACTGAGAGTTTTTATATCTTCTTGATCAATTTTAATATATTGTAGCTTTCTAGGAATCTCCATTTCTTCTGTGTAATCTATTCTGGGAGAGGAAAGATTCTCAAAGTAGCTATTGATATCTGAATTTCCACTGTGTCTGTGGTAATTACATCCTTTTCATTCCTTATTGCTTGTATTTGAATTTTTTTTCTTTTCTTTTTTTGATTTGGTTAGCTAGGGGCTTATCAACTTTATTTAATCTTTCAAAGAACCAGCTTTTTGATTCATTAATTATTTGAACTGCTTTCTTCATCTTGATTGCATTAATTTCTGCTCTAATCTTTATGATTTCTTTCAGTCTTTGGGCTTTTTGTTTGGTTTGCTCTTTCTGTTCTAGTCATTTGAGTTGCAGTATGAGGGTATTTATTTGTTACCATTCTGTTTTCCTAATGTGTATAAATTTCCCTCTAATAACTACCTTCATTGCATCCCATAAATTCCGATAAGTTGTGCTTCAACTTTCATTGAATTGTAGATATTGTTTAACTTCTTCTTTAATTTCACCTGTGACCCTTTGGTTGCTGAGTAGGGTATTGTTTAATTTCCATTTATTTATGGGGTTTTTCTGGTTTCTATTGCCGTTTACATCTAGCTTCATTTCACTGTGGTCAGATAATATGCATAGATTAATTTCTGTTTTCTTGCATATACTTAAGCATGAGTTACTATCATGACTTGACTAGTAAGTGTTTTTTTAGAAAATGTCCCATGTGTGGCTGAAGACAATGTGTGTTCAATTGTGGTTTGGTAGAACACTCTATATATGTCCACTAAGTCCATTTATTTCAAGTTCTGGTTCAGTTCTGCTACCTCTTCGCTAATATTTGTCTGGCTGACCTATCTTTTTTGGTATAACCGGGTGTTAAGGGTTCCTGTTAAGATTGTGATATTGGATATTAGATTTTTCGTGTCTATTACGATTTGCTTAATGTAGTTGGTGCTCCTGTGTTTGGTACGTACATATTTATGAATGTTACCTCTTCCTCTTGAATTTTTCCCCTAACCAGTATATTATAGCCTTCTTTATTTAATTTGATCATTCTTGGTTTGAGGTTGAGACTATCTGTGAAAAGGATTGCTACCCATGCTTTTTTCTGATGTACTGGGGTATGTAGTATTGTTTTCCATCCTTTGACTTTAAGTCTATGAATTTCCTTAAGAGTTAAGTGTGTTTCTTCTACACAGAATATTGTTGGATTTTTCTTCATATCCCACTATTTCAGTCTATTTCTTTGAATTGATGAATTGAGTCCATTTACATTGATGGTTGAAATTGAGATGTGTTGACATGCATTTATGAGCTGTTGTATACAACTTTTACTCCTGTGCTTAACTGTCTGCCCTATTTAGTTAGTGTATTCTTTCCATTCTTTTTTTTTCCAGAACCGGGGATTGAACTCAGGCCCTTGTGCTTGCCAGGCAAGCACTTACTCCACTGAGCCATCTCCCCAGCCCTTGTTCATTCCATTCTCATTGGTAGAATTGTAGTCATTTTGGTCCCTCTCTAGAGTATCTTTAAGTAGTTTGTATAGGGTTGGCTTTGTCATCATGAAATTCTTTAGTTGTTCTTTGCCATGGAAATATTTCATTTCTCCATCAAACTTGAAAGAGAGTTTTTCAGGGTATAGTAGTGTGGCCTGGAATTTGTTTTCATACAGGACTTGAAGTACTCTGATCCATGATCCTCTTGACTTCATGGTTTGTGAAGAGATATTTGCAGTTATTTTTATAAGGTTTCCTTCAAATGTGATCTGTTTCTTTTCTCTAGCAGCTTTTAGTATATTGTTCTTGTGTTAGATTTCTGGAATCTTTACTATTACATGTCTTGGTGTGTTTTTAATAGGGTTGATATTATTTGGAGTCCCATATGCTTCAGTTACCTGAATGTCAGATTGTTTCCTTATATTTGGGAAGTTTTCTGCTATTACTTCTGCCCATATTCTTTTTATATCATTTGCATTGCCTCTTTCTTTCTCATTGTTGCCTATTAGTCTCACATTGTTCATCTTTGCATCTTCTTGCAGATGATGAATCATTTTTCCTGCATTCCATTTGTTTTAACAGATCTTCTCTTACCTTTTCACTAGCTGCGATTATGTCTTCAAGATCTGAAACTGTCTTCACTTTCATTCAAATGGTTTTTCAAGCTTGTGATTGAGATTTTACATTCCTATACGTCTCATTGACTCTGCTTCATGCCATCTATTTCTTTCCTATATTGTTCATTCAAGGATTCCATCATTTTTCTGTACTCCAATTTTTTCTCATTGTTTTCTTCAGAAGCAGTTATTCTTTCATTATAGATATCCTTCTTTTTTCACTTATTTGTTCTATACTATTCTGCAGTTGATTCTTTACTTCAGATGCTATTAATTCAGAAATTTCTTTTCTTATTTCCGAGGTTATTTCTATTCTGATTTCCTCTATACCTGTCCACTGTTATTTCTTTATTTCATAGTCTATTAATTCAGACATTTCATCTGTGTGGTTCCCAATTTCTTCTGTGCTAGTGTCCCCTGCATTTGTTCTGGGTGGTCTCGGGGCCTCATATTGTATTTTGCTCCTTCTCTTTGCCATTTTGTATAGCGCTATCTCTGACCTTTAGTGTAGACCTTTGGTGCAGTTATAACCATAGCACCTACCAAAATTCTTATCTAAGAGAGATTATATGGTTAAGACTGTTATAGTTTTGTATTTATAGAACTACAATTAGGAACTCTAATAATCAGTAGTGATATTTAGCTGTTTGAAAAACTTTTGTAACTAATGGGTTTGTATTTTAGACATTAAGAACAAGCATTATGTCTGTATAGCTAAGCAGATATTAAATTGTGAACTTGTTTTTAACCTAGTTTCCCTAAGTTCTGTCTGATCACCTCTCCCTGATGTATGTAGGGCCTTCCAGTAGAGAAGATTTCAATAAAGGTAGAAATGTCTGGAGTTTTGGCTTTTCTAGAACATAGACAAAGCATTATCTCAATTTCTTCCTGACATGGACTTCGTCCTGTACATGATTGTAGAAAAAGAACAGAAACATTGATGTTTATAAAAATTCTTATTGGCAAAAAAGGTATTATTTCAATAATATTTTTTAAATACTCAGATGAAGAGAACTGTTATAAACAATTACTCAATCACTCTAAGGCTCATGGTGCCATAAAATGTTATCAAACCATGTCATCTTACTTATCAAGTGCCTTGACTGAGCCACAGACTAACATCTATGACCATGAAGAAGAGGAAGAAAAACATCACTGTTTGAACTTTCATGGGAGCTACTGCTGCTGTGTGTCTTAAGCGGAGTTTGGAAGGATGAGCAGTAGTCTAGCAGAAAATTATTTAGAGGCCAAGCATATTGGAGCAGGGAAACTAAAAGCCTTAAATGTATATCTTTCCCATCTTGACTGTTCCCTCTTTAGACAAACTTATTTTCTGGTGCCATATTCATCCAGCTAGCCTTGGGCCTCAACCTTTACCTGGCAATCTTCATCCTCTTGGCAATCACTGCTATTTACACCGTCACAGGTGAGTCACTGTGTTTTTTACTCTGTGGTGCTAATATTTGCTTACTTGATATCCACAACTTGTAATTTTGTATCCTTGGTCTTGCCCCTAAGATAAAGCAAGGATAACATTTTTCCCACTATGACAGCCAGACAGGAGACTATAACAAGCCAAGCAGAGTCCTCAATAATTGGTGTAAGCAGCTTCCCTAAGTAAAAATAACATATTGGCTGAGGTGAGGAAACTAAGCTTTAGTTTAGCCATGTATTTGGTGTCTAAATTGTCATTTTAAATTCTTTATATCATATACATAACAAATGTGGGTAACAGGGAAACTCAATATAAAAAAAGAATCAAGATGAGGCTCAAATAAACCCTGAGAAGACTTCAATGACCACATAGGAAATATAAAGTTCATGTGTTGGTATATAAGTTTTGATCTACCTAGGTCTTAACCATCCAGCAGAAAAGTATAAAAATGAAGTATACATCGTGAGCCCATAATATTAAGCTGAGCTATAAATGGATATGGTTGACAATTTCTTTGAATAACTCCCTATGGTTGCAG
>PVKA01025618.1:20158-32943 GCA_004027165.1 Ctenomys sociabilis | reverse complement strand
CACCTAGGCTGCCAGTGTACTGGCCAAAAATACCTCATTTTTAGAATTAAGAATATTTGGATGACCAGCAAGAAAGCGCAGCTGAATATGAGAAGGCTAAAAGGTACAATCAAAAGAAAAACTACCAAATTATCCAAAGGCTTGGGGCCAGGGAGATAGCTCTGCATAAGTGCTTGCCTGGCAAGCGCAGAGTCCTGAGTTCAATATCCAGTACCACAAATGAAAACAAAAAAAAAAAATCAAAGGCTTATGAAGACCTCTGATAATTAATTCTAACAAACCAAGGAGACAGACTAGTCTTACTAATAGTGCTTATTAAGCGCTACATAAAGTGAACTTCTGAAGTGAAAGTGAATTTTAATAATTGCTTAGAAAACAAGTCAAAACTTGGGCTCTCCTACTTTCAAGCTATTACAAGTGCCTTTGCACAGTGTGGATAGAAAGGACCCTTGAGAATGTCACAGAATTTCTCCTCTCTGGATGCGGGAAACAGAGCTAGCTGCTGTGCGACCTTGTATAGCCAGATACCCCTCATCCTCACAGGCCTCCAGAGGAACCGTGGCTTGGGCCCTGAATGTATATTCCTCTTTCAACTTCCCCTTGTAACATTACCACATTTCCATGGCCTTATCCTACATCCTTGAATAAGAGGTACGTTTATTCATTTTTTTCAATATAAATTCCTTAATGAAAAAAGGTTGGCTGAGGTGATAGTTTGGCAGTCTAAGTGCCTGCTTGGAAAGCCTAAGGGACCCAGGTTCGATCCCTGGTACCACATCCTGCTTCAGCCACTGAAACAGGGCATGATGGCACACAACTGTAATCCCAGTCCTGGGGAGGCTGAGACAGGAGGATCACTATGAGTCCAAGCTAGATAACAAAACCTTGTGCCAAATAAACAAATAAATAAATAATGATTTTTTTTTTTTTTTTTTCAGAACCAGGGATTGAACTCAGGCCCTTGCACTTGCCAGGGAAGCCTTTATTCTACTGAGCCATCACCCGGCCCCCAATTATTTTTTAAAAAGGTTGCACATTGTGAGATTTCATGCCCTGGAAACATTTTAAGAGGATAGGGAGATAGCTCAGTAGAATAAGCACTTGCTTGGCAAGCGCAGGATCCTGAGTTCAATTCCTGGTAACATTTTAAATTTCTTCAATGCAGAATCAGAAGCAATTGCAGAGATTTCTATAAAGTGTTCGATTACCTTCCAGAGTTGTGCCTTCTCCAAATAGGGCGTCTCCAGCCCCAGATGCGTACAAGGCCGTGACAGATAAGGCGTACTTGGTCCCCTGGCTCAGTCTCCTCAGCACAGTATTGGTTGTGTCCCCCTTCACAGTGACCTCTTGGCTCTGCCCTCCTGTCCCCGGGGTGTAGGTGATGAGATACTGCTTCACTTTTCCTGGGGCCGCGCTCCAGGACAGCTTCAGAGTTGATGTTGTAGGGTTTGAAACTCTTAAGTCTCTTGGATTCCCTCTGACTTCATTTAAAAAGATAACAAGAACAACATCAAAACCATTTCTTAATGAAATTACTTCAAAAGACATTTTGTGCACATCATATGAATTCGTATGCTGTATGAATCTATGGCAATTTACATTGTTGACCAATCAACAAATCACCAGTATATCAACCAATCACTGGGTTGATTCTTATTACAGTATAGAGTTTCTCTCCTCTAAAAGTCTTCAATCCATTGTCAGTGTAATGTGATAACCCCTTAAAAGAAGTAACCAACAGTGCTGAGAGGATCAAAATGATAAAATTACACAACTGATGTTGACCCTAGGAAGGGAAAGTAAGAGAAGAAACAGGATAAGTGAGACCAAGCTCTGGGCACAACTCCCTTGGGGCAACTCTTCTTTCACAGTGGTGACACTTGGAGGTTTCACAGTTTTTGTAGGAGATTAGCCTTGTTGTCACTGAGGTGTCTCAGGGCATCCAACCCTTCGCTGGCCCATAGCACCCAGCAGCCTCCCTCCAGAAGGAAGGAAGGCAGAGTTCCTGGATTGTTTTATGGTGCCCAGCACGAAAAGCTCATGGCTGGCCAGAAACACAGAGAAGAAGTGAAGCAGTGATTTCCATGGGAAAGAAGAGAGGAGGAAGAGGGTGGACAGTGACGGTGGGCAGGAAAGGCTGCAGGGCTGGCGGGCAGAGGGATGGAAATGCCAGTAGAGGCCGGAGGCTGAGAGAATGCTCCCTGAGAGGTCTGGGGGCAGGGAGGTCGGAGGACTTGTTAGCTATGCAACGCAGAGCTGTGATTTGATTTCCTTAGCTTTGTTCCCTGGTAAAACTGGGATGAATAACAGCACATTCATAGAGACTATGAGGGACTACCTGAAAAAACATCAAGACAGTTTCTCCCAGAAGCTGACAAAAGCAAGTCGGAACAGTGGCTCGCTATTGCTACCATGTGCCTAGCGCTTCCATTCTTACTAAAAGTCTTAAAGATGGGGGTAAAATGAAAACTACAAATGACTTTTTTTTCCTCAATAAAATGATGTGTTAAATTAGTAGATTATAGCTTCAAAAATCTGAGACCTCATGGTAGGAACATACACAACCATATAAATAAAAACAAATAATGTGGAAAAAGCTTCTCAAAGAGGTACATTATGGTGCCAAGAAATTTGATTTTCAATCCCTGGCCATCCTTCCTATTATAGTAAAAGTATTTTTCAAAAGTATAGCACAACTTGTGATATCTGGTTAGCTGTCAAGCTTCTCCTTTACTTGGTTTTCATGTATGTGTAGTTACAATACAGTCAGCTATTTCGTCTACCTTCTTCAGTGGCTGCATTTCCCGTCAGTGGAGAGCCAGGTCCAGAGAAGTATTCAGGGATGACGGACACTTCGTACTTTGTGTCAGGCATGAGGTTTTCCAGGGTTCTTCTCCTCTGATTGGCTGGAGTGGTCACTTCTTTGCTTTCCCCACCAGTGACTGGTCTGTATATAATTCGATACCTTAAAACTCTTCCAGGAGCTTGAGTCCAGGTAATTTTGAAACTATCTGTAGTCTCATCTGTCACTTTTAGGTTTCGAGGTGCTCCCTTCACTGAAATAAAAAATACATATATTCAAAAATTTAGCTGATTTCATGTTGTAAATACAAATACTAGCTTTATTGTTATTTATTTATTTATTTATTTATTTATTATGTATTTAATACAGGGCCTCACTATACAGATCGGACTCGTAGTGATCCTCCTGTTTTCAGTCTCCCATGTTCTGGGATTACAGGGGCTCACCACCATGCCCAGTCTCAGTCACTGTCTCAGTGCACCCCAGGGATGGAGCCAGCACAGTAGACTGGGGATTGAAATTCTATGTCTGCCTAAGCAGGCACTTTAATCTGCTGAGCTATCTGGCCAACTTTTTTTGAACAGTAAATTATAGCATTCCTTTAATACATGAGCAGGTCTCTTTCTCTCTCTCTTTTTTATAAATTTCCTGATTTCTGTATTTATTTAGCCAGATATTAAACAGATTCTGAAATCCTTCCACAAGTAACATTTTATGTGTAGTCATTTGATTTGTAGAACAACTGGACCTTATGTACAAGAGGGAGAGAACAGGTATTCAACAGGAGCTTCATGGACTTTGGGTAGTACTACATTTTGAATTTCAGTTGCAATGTGGATGACACACATAAGAGTCTTCAATGAAATTATTTAAGACCCAGATGAGAAGGGCATTTCAGTTTATGTTTAGTAAACATGTTTAAGTGTCCCAGTTGTTTAAGAAAGTAAACTACATCTGGATAACACTTGTAAAACAAAGGAGAACCAAAGGCTATTGTGTTCTCTTCCACACAGTGAAACTATAGATACAAAGTCTTACTTAACAATTCAACACAGGGGCCAGGGAGATGGCTCAGTAGAATAAGTGCTTGCCTGGTAAGCGCAAGAGCCTGAGTTCAATCCCCTTTTCCGCCAAAAATAAATAAATAAATAATTCGACACATCACTCCAGGAAGAAGAAAACAAGAGAAGAGAGTAAAGGACTCATCTTATATGACAAGAAGAAGGTTAAATTAGTCAGAACAAATGAGGCCTATCTTCCTCATTGGTTGAGCCAAGTCAGAACCTTGACTCTGAAGCCTAATGGATAGGTAATTTTGAGCATCAGATTATCCACCAGTAAAACATGACTACTTATTGAATTATTGCAATGGTTTAATGAGAAAATCCATGGAAAATGTTTAATATAGCACATAACACACAGCAGGAGCTCCAACATTGTTAGTTAAGGAGAGGTTGGAATCTGAAACTTCTTTGTTGACCAAAGAACATATAAATCCCAGATGTCACTGCAAATAGTAAACTGGGAAAGGCATTATCAAGCTCTACTATAGCAAGCTCAATGAGTACTACAATAGAGTAACCACTACTCAAAAATCCTTTACATTGGGAAGTGTGTATGGGGAGGTGCTTAATGTTTATTTCTACAGCTTGTTTTCACAAGAAGTTTTTTTGGGGAAAAAGGAATCCTATAAATAATCAGAAAAGACAAATGGTCAAAGCAGCATGAAGACATTTGTAAACAAGGCAAACTTACTCAGCCTACTTAAGGCACAAAAATAATGCTCATTAGAGCACAACTTTTCAAGAGTGGGGAGTGAGAAGGGTTTCACCCAAGTTCCAGTGTCTTACCATGGCTGAAGTTAGAAGTAACTTGCAATGTTCCAGCCTAAGTCACCTCTGTCTCAGCCTCTTACAGAAACCCAGCACTGTCTTTTTTGTTTCCCATCTTAAGAGCTAACACTGGAGCCAGCCAAATAGCTCAGCAGATTAAAGTGCCTGCTTAAGCGGATGCAGGGGCTAGGGTTCAATCCCCGGTGTGTTGTGCCAGCCCCACCCCCTGCGTGCACTGAGATGGTGGTTTAGACTAAGCATGGTGGCACTTGCCTATAATTCCAGCACTTGGGAGGCTGTAAACAGGAGGATCACTATGAGTCTGATCTTCGTAGTGAGACCCTGTATACCCTGTACTAAATACATTAAAAAAAAAAAAAAGAAGAGTTAATACATCTAGGAACAAAGCCCTCAGAAGGATTAGTAGTCCAGGGAGGACATTAAACAGTCAATGTTGTACTTTTCTCTGTTTTTACAGGAAGTTATCAGAAGTAAACAGGAGTATAGAATTCAGCTGAGCAGGTATTTTACATTTTGTTTCAAAAACCTTTATACTCAGCTTCCTTATTGGCACAACCATCCTGTTCCCATCTAGAAGTGCTGAGGAAAGAGGGCCAGGCCCATCAAGTGTCTGTGACCATCACAGGATCTCAACAGAAGACCATATTATAGATGAACTTCTGTATGACAGACACACCAAAGTCATAAAAGAACACCTTAGATCGTTTTGTTTATTTTTCAGTCCTTGGTGTGAACTGCATCTAACAATACCCAGAGAAAAGATGGCAATCTTATTTGAAAGCTATTTCAGAGAAAAATAGATTCTCTAGCTTTTTAAAATAAAGTTTGTCGATATCTGCCAATCTTCCTACAAGACTGCTTAGTAACAGTCTTAAATTCCTCCTGCTGCTTTGTCCCTCTTATCTCCAGTCAGAAAGAGCAATTTATATCTATAGTAATAGTTTCTATGTTAATAGTAATTGCTTCATCTTCATCATCCCCTATTCAAATTAAACTGATGTCCTTTAAATGTCAAAAGTAATAAATCATATCAAAATATATTATGCTCTATCCAGTAAAGAAGATCCATCCATACAAATAGATCTTAAAATATTGGTAAAATTATCACACTGTGTCATACAACACTAGTCACAATAGTTAAAAGCAGGAAGTAACTCTAATACCTACCAATAGGTGGTTAAATAAAATGGGATCCATATATATGACAGAGTAACATCCAGCTTTCAAAAGGAAAGAAATCCTGATACAGATAGCAACATGGGGGAACCCTGAAGACATTACGCCAAGTGAAGTAAGCCCGACACAAAAGGACACACACCCTACAAATCCCTCCCAAGGCTGCACGTAGAACAAGCAACGTCATAGAGGCAGAGAGTGGAATGGTGGTTCCCAGGAGCAGGGAGGCAGGAAATGGGGAATTGTGGCCTAATAGCTATAGACTTGCAGCTCTGCACACTCTGGAGATTGACTGTGGAGATGGTAGCATGGCAAATAACTATACTTAATACTACTGAAGTGTACATTTGAAGTGACTAAAATACATTTTACTACAATTTCTAAAATGAAGATAATATGTAACCTTTTATGGCAGGTGTGTGTGTGTGTGTGTGTGTGTGCCATTGGCTCCTTTAGCAATGGCAAGTGAAACATTTAAAAGATGATAAGGCTGGCAAGATAGCTCAGCAGTCTAAAGTGCCTGTGTAGGCAAGCTTAGGCAAGTGCAGGGACCACAGGTTTGATCCTGGAAACCACATGCCATGCCAGTCCCTCCCCCAGGGCAGGCTGAGCCAGCCACACACAGCAAAAAATACAATAAAATAAAAAAAATATGCCATTACTAAAATGCAGGGTAGAAAAAGAGAGATGAGCAGTACTTCAAAAGTGAATTCCAGACTGGGCATAGTGGCACACACCTGTAATCCCAGCACTTGGGAGGCTGTAAAAAGGCGGATCACTATGAGTCTGATCTAGTAGTGAGACCCTGAACACCCTGTAGACCCTTCCCTAAGATATAAAAAAAATAAATAAAAATAAAAGTGAATTCCATAATTATCAACAATTCTCAATGTCTATGAAACTCATACATCCAAATAAATCTAGAAGTTTTATTTAAAAGTCTTTTTCTTAAAAAAAAATAAGATTTATGAATAAATGTATTTTAAAGATGGCAAATCCTACAAAGGCCTTCACAGTTCTGGACTATGAAGCAGATGGTATGACAAACTGAAACTTTGTTCTGCAGTACATAGCCAGCTCCAGAACCCCTGGTGCTGCCCCGGCTCACCTTCCTGGGTAGTCTCTTCTCCAGCTGCGGGAACGCTGAAGCCTTCGTCATACTCCGCAGTCACATTCACCACATACAGTGTCTCTGGCTTCAGGTTGCTGAGCACAACGCTGGTGCTCAAGGCTGGCTCCACCACGGTGACCCCGTCCTCCCCCGTGGCCTCTTTGTATGTGATGTGATAAGAAAGCACATTGTCCCCTGCCGGATCCCAGTTGGCTTTGAAGCTATATGAAGTCACTTCAGAAAAACTTAGATTCTTTGGAGGCACGTAAGCTGTTAAAGAGAGAGAGAGAAACAGCTTAAAATTTTTAAATCCATAAAACAAAATGACTAATGACTATGTTTCTGAAATGACATATATTCACTTAGAAGAACAATCACCAAAACCAACATACTGAGTGATTCTGCCATGCATGACCCTGAGGGAGGCCATCACTCCCTCACAGCCTTGCACAGCACTTCTAATTGTCTCTTTTGAGTGTCCTGACACTGTTATAAATGCCTATGCAAAACTGACTGTAGGAAAGGGGAGATGGCTCGGGGGAATAAGCACTTCCCTGGCAAGCACAAGGGCCTGCATTCAATCCCTGGTTCCACCAAAAAAAAAAGTGTAATTTCTGAGCTCTTTAAGACAAAGCAATGCTAGACTGGCCCTGGTCACACATGCAATATTAGAATAGCAGGTCTAAAAGTTTCCCACTCACCCCACTCAACCTTGGCTGCCATGTTGACAGATATCTAAGAATACAATGAAGGAATTTTTCTGTTTTCTTTTTGTTATATTTAGTACACGGTCTACAGGGCTTCACTACATAGACTGGATCCATAGCGATTCTCCTGTTTTCAGCCTCCCAAATGCTGGGATTGCAGATGCATGCCACCATACTGTCTCAATCATGTCTCAGTGCACCCCAGGGACAGGGCTGTCACAGCACACCAGGGATCAAACCCTGGTCCATGTGTCTGCCTAAGCTGGTGCTTTAGTCCAGTAAGCTATCTGGCTGGCCCAAAATGAAGGAATTTTTCTTAACGACAGGGTATTTCTCAAACTAAGCCTTCAGCAAACTAAATCACAAGTGCTTTCCTTAGGGGACATGTCAACAAACTAGAGAAGTATTAGAGCACAAAGTTATTACCAAAGTAAGCAGTACATAAGAATATCATGTGAATGAGAATGAGCATGTGTATTGTAATGCTAGAGCTCTCAAAGAAGGCTTGCTGAAAAGGGCAGGCTTTCAACAATAAAAGAGAATGAAGATTGAGACTGGGCATGGTGGTGCTCGTCTATAATCCCAGTGCTTGGGAAGCTGAAAACAGGAGGATCACTTTGAGTCCAAGCTATGTAGTGAGACCCTATAGACCTTGTACTAAATACACAAAAAAGAGAGAATGAAGATAAATGAAAAACTCCAGATGTGTGAAACACTGCCCCAAAGTGATACAGAAAAAGGAATGAATAAAAAGATTCAAAGGCCTAAGACCATGTTCTAGCAGTCTTTGGTCCAAAGGATGTATGTAGCCCAATCTCCAGCACACAGTGACTCTTTTTGAGTGGTTACTGCCTACGCCAAATAGGTGTCCAGACCTACTCGAGGATCTAGGAAAAAACCATCTGATGATTGTTATGGGTAAGGAACTTTTCAAAGAAATAATCCATACCCTGGAGAGAGCCACATGTCAGGAGTAAATGAACTAAGTTCATTGATTTTCAATAACATAGGAACTGAAGAAATGTATTACTCCACAGTGTTACCATCCAAAGGCTTTGTTCATGAACAAAACTATACTAACCCTTTTTCTTTATAGCTGCCAATTCTTGTTCAATTCTAAGACAGATAGACTGTGTAAGTTCAAAAGATATCCTCTGGAAAGCATCAAAGTCTTCCACTGTGAACACGTGGGTCTCAGGGGGAGGGGAGGCAATAGCTTCTAGCTCTGCGCGAACGGCATCCTTCACGCCAACTGCAAAGATTTCAACGTCTGAATTTCTCAGTTTTATGGCAGGATCTCTGAAAGCATCGGATGATTTCCCATCCGTGATGAGAATCATGACTTTTGGTACATTGCTTCTTGAACCCTTGTTAGGTACAAATATCTTCTCTCTGACGTAAGTCATGGCTTTGCCAGTGTTTGTAGATCCTCCTCTGTAGGGGAAGGTATTTATTGCTTTAATTATATCTTCTACTTTGGTAAATTCTTTCAAAGTGAACTCAGTGTGAGGATCTCTGCTGTACTGTACAAGGCTTATCTGAACTCTATTTGGTGAAATCTCAAAACTCTTCGCGAGAACTTCCAAAAAGGCTCGAACTTTAACAAAGTTTGCAATTCCAATGCTATAGGAGCCATCAACCAAAAACACAATATCAGCTTTTATATCCACACCACGTGAGCACTCTGTAAAGAGAAAGAAAGTCCAGTAAGCATCAAAAGATACAAATAGGACCAGCCAAATAGCTCAGTGGATTAAAGTGCCTGCAAGCAGGTGCAGGGGCCAGGGGTTCGATCCCTGGGGTCTGCTGTGCTGGCCCCACCCCCAGGGTGTGCTGAAAGGGCAATTGAGACTGGGCATGGTGACATGAGCCTGTAATCTCAGCTCTTGGGAGGCTGTAAACAGGCGGATCACTATGAGTACAATCTAGTAGTGAGGCCCTGAACACCCTGTAGACTCTTCCCTAAAATACAAAAAAATAAAAATAAAAAAGATACAAAAAGAGCCGGGCGTGGTGGCGCATGCCTGTAATCCCAGCACTCGGGAGGCTGAGGCAGGAGGATTGTTGTGAGTTCGAGACCAGCCTGAGCTACAAAGTGAGCTTAAGGCCAGCCTGAACTGCATAGTGAGACCCTGTCTCAAAAAGACAAAAAAAAAAAAAAAAGATACAAAAAAAATCAATAAAGATATATCTGCCTTTCTTAGTAAGTATGCTTCCTTCTCTTTATTATGATTTTTTTTTCATTTATGTAATTAGTAAAGAGTCTACAGGGTCTCACTGCACAGCTTGGACTCATTGTGATCCTCCTGTTTTCAGTCTCCCCAGCACTCCACGCCTGGACTGGGTGGCTGGCTCAGCATGCCATTCAGGACTGGGGATCGAGCCCTGGTCCCAGCACTTGCCAAAGCGGGTGCTTAGTGTGCTGAGCTATCTTACCGGCCCCATCAATGTTAACTCATATTAGTTGCCCAAATTCACCTCCATCTATGCATATTCAGCACTAGAGCTCTCTCTTTCCCTTTTCTCTCTACCCTCCAACCCTAAGCATGCTTCTCTCAAAGAAAATTGTTGCAGATATTTTGTTTAAAACAAAGTCTGAACCAGGAAGGCATACTGTTAGAATGACGACCTACACACATCCCAACTCGAGGGTGTCCTGTGAACTTACCCACTTGAACCTTCATGGGCTGAGTCTTTTCCATTATTGAAATGGGCTCACTAGATGTCAGTCCCTTCATAGCAGACACACTGATCTGGTATTCCATGTCTGCAGACAGGTCACGGACATTGAGCATGGTTGTTTTTGGTCCCACGCTCAAAGCATGATGTCGGCCACCCACAGCCATTGGGTTGAGGAGGATTTTGTAGCCAGTCACTGGGCTGGGTGAGGGATCCCACCTTAGTTTAATGTACTTTGATGAGACTTCAGTAGCAACCAAATTTGAAGGAGGCTCAACAACTGAAAAGTAACAAGCAGACAGTAGTTAATAGCAACTAGACTCAATGCTGTTGATTAAGTCATAGACTTTTGAAAGGCTGGATCTTCAATTCTCCATGTTTAAATCAGTGGTGTCAAGCACATTTTCTGACACCCTCTCCCCTCTATTTCCACCTGTTCCTCACAAACCCAAAGGAACCAGCATCTCTTTTTTACTCAGGTTGCTGAAAAGTTTAAAGACATGGCAAATCTTAGGAAGAAACTGGTAGCTAAGACATCTGCTATCTGACCCTCTGGTTTTAGCTTTTTACCCATTACCTTTGTTTTCGCATCCCAAAGTCTGAACAGCCTTGGCTAGCAATGCAATGAGCACTTGCCTAACATGCACCAAGGCCCTGGGTTTAATCCTAAGCAACACTAAGAAAAAAATAAAAATAAATAAATGCATTCCCAAGTTGGAACTTGATAAGTATTTGTTATCAAGTTTAATGTACTTTGATGAGACTTCAGTAGCAACCAAATTTGAAGGAGGCTCAACAACTAAAAAGTAAATCAATTTGCACATTTATGAAATTTTCCTCTTTTACATTGTAGAGTAATAACTGTGACCATTAAAAAGTATTTTAAATATTGAGAAAGAATAAGCATTTAATAGTTAGGACATGATAAGATATTTGATAATTTTAAACAACTCTAATCCCACTTAATTCAGAGTAAGAAAAATAAGTTCAACTATGTTCAAAGCACTACCAAACAGAGGTGAAATAATAGTTTGCCACATGTATATGGGTATGTAAATATTGATAATTTAAAAATATTTTGTTTTTCACTATAGAATGTATTTACATATTTAACAATTAAGCTACTTGAAGCTACTTCAGGCAAGTCTTCAAAATTCTAAATACATAAGTGGAATCAACTGTCCTGAAGATATGGCACGTAAAGTGACTATGAGAACAGGCGTAAGACTGTTCATAAGCTCCTGAAAAGCAATCTGATGTACTGCATGAGGCTGACGAGGTAGCTTTGCAGTCTAAGTATCTGCCTGTAAGCAAAAGGACCCAGGTTTGATGCTCGGTGCCACGTGCCATGCCAGCTCCGGGACCCTGGGCGCACCACGCCGGCTCTGAAACCAGGTGGTGGCACATGACTGTAATCCCAGTAAGCACTGGGGAGGTTGAGGCAGGAGGATCACCATGAGATCTTGTACTAAATACACAAAAGAATGAAAGATTAAAAAGATGATGTAGTGCATGAAATGATATTTAAATGAGAAGCTGTGGGAGTAACAGATGTGGCAGCTGGGTGTTCAGTGAGATCTCCTGAGTGATGGAGAAACAGCACAGGGAACAGGGGGCCCAGGTGACAGGGGCGAACAATGGTGGCCTGACCCTCTCCCTCACAGGAGGTTCAGAAAGTGTACAAGTTTTGCCTTCCGGACCTCCATGCAACTGCACCTCACCAAGAAATTCATATGTTTAAAAGTTGATCATCAGTCAATCAATCAGTCAATAAAAGCTTAGCTCAGAGAGGAAACCGGAAGTAGGGAAAGACCAGCTTTACAATATAGAACAAAAAGTTCAAGATGCAGAGTCCGTGAAGAACGGGAAGAGGGTGTGAAGCATTCAGAGTGAGAGCCAGTGAACATTGCTGAAAAGTCTTGGGGTTTGGAGATTAATCCTTTTTTGCGATCAAAGAAGTAACTGTTTAGAAATTATCTTTAATCATCTGTCAATTTTCAGAGTGGAGAACAACTATGCAAAAATATAAAAGGCTTTCAACTGTGACTTTTCATGTTCTAAGTGATGCCTGTGAAATGTCGTTTGCAAATGCCTCTTCCTGTCATGACAACTCATAGAATGAAGAAATTGTTCCAATGTGGGAGTATCAAATTGGTTTTTGTAATATTTTTAAAAGCTTGTAAGCAGAGTATGATAATGGAAAACCCTTGTGATAGCCAACAAATAGAAACAAGATTGTTATCAAGTCATAGATACTAGCCGGGCGTGGTGGCGCATGCCTGTAATCCCAGCACTAGGGAGGCTGAGGCAGGAGGATTGTTGTGAGTTCGAGACCAGCCTGAGCTACAAAGTGAGCTCGAGGCCAGCCTGAACTGCATAGTGAGACCCTGTCTCAAAAAGACAAAAAAAAAAAAAAAAAAAAAAAAAAAAAAAAAAAAAAAAAAAAAAAAAAAAAA
>PVKA01025618.1:0-20058 GCA_004027165.1 Ctenomys sociabilis | reverse complement strand
CAACATGCATAAGAGAGTCTTTATAAGGAGAGCATGTCAAAATTTGTTTCCTCTAATTTTTTATTTTGCATTTTAGGGAAGGGTCTACAGGGTGTTCAGGGTCTCACTGCTAGATCAGACTTGTAGTGATCTGCCTGTTGACAGCCTCCCAAGAGCTAGGATTATAGGTGCATGCCATCACCCCAGTCTCAATTATTGTCTCAGCCTGTCCTGGGAGCAGGATCAACACAGCAGACCTGGGGATCAAACCCCTGTCCTCGCGCCTGCTTGCAGGTGCTTTAATCAGCTGAGCCATTTGGCCAGCCCTTATTTCCTCTAATTTTTAAGAAATTTACAATGGTAGAAATATTTATTGAACTGGAGAGATAGCTCAGTGGCATAAGCACCTGCCTGGCAAGTTCAAAGTCTTAAGTCTGATCCTCATAATAAAAAAAATAATAATAACTGAATCTTTCATGATGGAGGGTTAATGCAAATGGTACTACCAAGCTAAGTACTAAAAAGCAATAGAGTATAAAGTTGGACAGTCACTGGAGCATACATGCAAGTAGATGTGTCCATTTCCAGGATGCCTGTAAAGCCACACATGCTATCAAGTCCTGGCACACGAGAAACTCTCAAGCAACACACTCACCTTCTTCTCCACTAATCAGTTCGCCAAGCTGTTCATCGACACCTATGCACACCTGGGAGATGATCTCATTCTGAATGTCCACAATTCCATCAAAATTGGCCACATTGAAAACGTGGTTCAGAGAAGGTGTGGATGCAATTTGTTTCAGTTCTTTTGCATCTGCAGCTTTAATACCTTAAGAAAAGGAGGCCCAGGTTTTATTGAAATGGGAAAGCTATCAACCTGAAGAGCCTCTTTGTTTGCTCCATCTTTCACAGTTGAGTAATCTTCCAACCCTTATTACATCATCAGCCAGAACTGCTATAAATACATAACTGTTCAGAGGGAAAGTATAATTTTATAATTTTACATAAGGTGGCCCACCAAAGAGGCAATGTGTTTACTGAACAGAGTGAGCCCTCAATCCAACCAGGCCATCATTTGTCTCTGCCAAAGTAATGAGAATACTTTCTTTTGCAGCATCCTGACAGAGCTGGAGCCTTCAGAATTCTTCAAGCATTACATAATGTAGGAAACACGTAAAAACATTTAATGAAAATCCAAGAAGGGTCTTATTAGAACAACTGGATTCTTTGAAAAGTAGAGAGCTGGCAAAGAATGTGAATATCACCTTGCCTGATACACATGCTAAGAGAATTTACATACGGGAAAGAGGATAAGTAGAAATTTTACTCACAGACAATTTGGGTTGATACTGCACTTTAAAACCCAGCAAACCCTTCCAATAGCATCCTTGTTTGAGAAATCAATTTTTTGTCTTCCTACTTAGTATGCATATTGAAATCATTCTACCATATACTAATTAGCCAACCTAACTTACCCAAAGAGAAAACTTCAACTCCAATATCACGAAGTTCTCGTGCTGGAATTTCTACTTCATCCTGAGATTTGCCATCCGTAATAATAATTGCCACTTTAGGAAAGCCAACTCTTGCTCCAGCAGATTCGGTGAAAGTGTTTTTCACCAAAAAATCAATAGCGTCCCCTGCAGGAGAAAAGAACATGTTCATTTGCTTTATGCTACTCTGTTTTGCCCAAGTCAAAAACTATGTGATCAGTTTCCAAGAAGACATTAAACACATGACAGTTGAGCAATGCTTAATTTCTTTTCAAGACAGATATTTCATTTGTCATACTTACTAGTAAAGTCAGTAAAACATACCTGTCATTGTATTGCCACCTTTGTATGGGATTTTTTTAATTGCAGCAAGAAGGTCATCCCTTTGGTAGTATTGATTTAAATTGAATTCAGTCCTGGTATCTGAGCTGTATTGAACAACTCCAACCCTTGTCTTCTCCTCCCCAATGTCAAAAGCAGACACAAGAGCAGCAATAAAGTCTAAAATGTACTTGAAATTATTTCTTCCCACACTCCATGAGCCATCCACAAGGAAAACTAAGTCAGTCCAGGCACTGACAGAGCATTCTGAAATACATTTGACATTTTTTTAATCTATTGCATTATTAACTCAATCCATCTTGAAGAAATATAAGCTAACATCACAAAAATGTTGCCCTTTAAAATCATCCCATTCATTGAGTATACTTAGCAATGGTTCCTCATCCATATGCATAAGACAACATAAAACTTTATTAGCACCCACAGAACTGTGTTCAAGGTCTTCATCAAGATGCACCTGGGAACTAACTGCCTTCGTATCACTATACAAGATATTAGACAAGAAGAGAGATGATTGGAGACATGACATGCCTGAGGAGAATTCCACTCAAGGATTCATGCTCTCAACCTATGTAATTCATAATCTATATATTCACCAATTTCTCCAAGTAAAAATTATATAAGCGACATACAAAAGAGATATAAATATTTTAATTCTTTAGTATTTGCCAACAAATAAATACAAAATAATGTATTTGTTCAACCAAATGCAACTGAGTTGAAGAACCATTTTTTAGCGTTGCTTTTTTCAGTGTACTTATCTAAACTTTACAGTAGGGTTAGATTCTAGACAGTAATGGGTCCAAGCATAAAATGATGCAAAGTAACCAAAATATCATATTCTAATTATTGGTGTACTCAAATCTGACAGCTAGAGCCTACTGTACTGTAAAAGAGAAAATAATCATTTTATCCAAAAATTAAGGCAGCATGTGGTGCCCTTAAAGCGCTTCAATGCAATAATAGGTTAATCAGCTTTCATAATCAAATAAATTATCCTTCCTTCTCTGAATGGTGTATGTGGAGATTGGTGTTCATGGAAATCTGTATTTGTGACTCTCTTTTCTTTTCTTTGTGGCTGTTGGGAATTAAACTCAGGACCTGATGCTTGCCAGGCAGGCACTGTGCCACTGAGCTATCCCTCCAACCCCAGCAATTTGTGTTTGTAAGGTGATGCTAAGTTGATTTTCTGAAGATGTTTTTGTCCTTGTAGCTAGCTGGGCGAGGAAGAGAAAGAGAGAGTCCTGGAAAGTATTGAAATCCACGTGCAGGGCAGGGGAGATAGTTCAGTAGAATTAGCGCCTGTTGGGCAAGCACAGGGTCCTGAGTTCAATCCCCAGTACCACAAAAAAAGAAAGAAATCCAGATGCAAGTTGCATGCTTAAATAATTTTTGCACACTGTTTAACAGGACAATTTAAGTTGGTTAAAAAGCCTGCATTTAGCATAATCCTTTGATTTAGAATAAATATTGATGCCGGGGGGAAAATATTGGCATTATAACTTCACATTATAAACCTCACTTCAGATTACGTGATAGATGTATGAAAGAATGATAGAGATTGGATAGAGAGGTTTGTGTTTGCAATCTTTTTATTGTCATTCTGGGATGTAAATCCAATTCTCACAAAGTAGTGAAATAAGGAGTCCAAGAAACCCCTTAGGAGTCCATCCTAGTAAGTCAGATAAAGCCATGGGAGACAAAAAGAGGCTAATAACTATGAAACCAACCTAAATGAAATTGCGTTCATCTAATTGTACCATATGCACCAATTTATCAGAGTTGTCTTAGGGAAACTCTATAGAGCAAATTGGAAAAGCTGCCATTGACCCAGAAAATATCAGCGTCCCAGAGATGAGCAAACTCCCACTTAGCCTTTGAACAGTACCCTCCTGCTAACAAAGTTGCCTCAACACCAGTGGGTTATGTTTCTCTAGCCTTGTGTTTCTCACATATCCCTACATGCCACTTGTTTTTATCGATTTATCTTAGAATAAAAAATCAGCTAGAAAGTCAGACTTTATTATAATGATCTAATTATAGATTTCCTATACTGCCTGTGCTTCTCCTAGACAAAGTTTATAGAAATGAATGGAAGAACAAGATTGATCTTTGCACATAACTGGAACATCTTTACATGTTACTGACAACTACAAACAAATTCATGGCAAAAGAGAAAGAAACACTCACTTTGTATCTCTTTTTTTCCAGGTTTCTTTTCTTCTAGTTTTGATGAACCACCTGTTTGAACTGAATGAAAACCTAGTTGTTACAAAGGGAAATGAAATCAAACAAATAATTCATGAGAAAATAAATATCTTGTTTTTTGTCCATTGTCTTTCAAATGATAGTGCCTGGAAAATGAGACTGCCAAGTGAGCAATCCCTTGCAAATTCACTGTTATCATCTAGAGATATTTCAAAAAGACTTCAACATTATTGCCTAACAAAGTTTAAGATTTTAAATAATTTTCCTTCAGAACATTTGTCCTATCTCCAGCGACCTAGAATGAATTCTTTATATCCATCCCTTAATAATTAAGGTCACAGAAGAATTGCTATTGCTCATATAAATTAACTGTAGAACAGGAAACTAAATGTGAAAGCGGGAAAAATCTTCTAGAAAGAAAAAATATAAAATAGTTGAGTATATTTATATGCTTACTTGTTAGTTGGCCTATAACTGGCACACTTTCTTCTACTTCATCATATGAAGTTATTGTCACCACATACTCTATTTCAGGTATAAGGTCTGTTAATAAAGTTTCAGTGGTACTAGCTGCAAGGGTAAATTCTTTGGTAGGACCATCTAGAAATATAGAAAAGTAAAATAAGAATACAACGTATTTTAAAATATAACACAAACCAATACACTATAATTTTCAGATGTATTTAAAAACCTGAAAAATTCGATATACTTTTTTTTTTTTGTATTTAGGACACAGTCTACGAGGTGTACAGGGTCTCACTAAGTAGATCAGACTCATAGTGATTCTCCTGTTTTCAGCTTCCCAAGTGCTGTGATTACAGGCTTGGGCCACCAAGCTCAGTCTCAATTTCCACCTCAGTGCACGTGGGCGGAGCCAGCATGGCAGGCCAGGGATCAAACTCTGGTGGTTGTACTCTACCCAAGCAGGTGCTTTAGTCTGCTGAGATACCAGGCCAGCCCTGTATTTTTTTTCAAATCATCCAAACAATGTTTTTTAATGGTCTTCTAAAAGCAGGACCTTGAATTTTAGAAATTCAATAAGTATATTTGCATTGCTTTTACCTGTTATAATAATAGTCAATGCCTTTTAAGGCTCAGATTTCTTATAGATTAACTGAACACTAAACTAAAAACATCTCAGTGTTTTTGAAGACAAATGTACATAACCAACTTTTTATGAATTTTATGAACAAGATAAGACAAAATAATTTCCCATTGTACTCGGGAGAACTAAAAGAATGAATAGAATTAAAATCAAGGAAAACAGACCTCATAGGTTTAAATTAATGCTTAGTGAGAAACAACTTACATGGAAATAATATATCCTCTAAGATTGAGTCTACACTTAATCTTTAATAGGCGGTAAACATACCCCTCTGAGCTGACTTAATTTGGTGACAAACATTTCAAGGTACAGTGTACTGAGTGTCTATTATGTAGTGACAATGTACTTCCTTCTAGATTCAGCTGGTTTTCAAGTCAATCCAAAAGTGCTGTAGCTCCCCAGGGACTGTCTGCTAATATTTTCAATTGCATCAGATTTTCATTGAGACATTAGGAATGGTAGCATGTGTAACAGAACCCTGAAAAGTGCTCCTGATTCACATGGGACATATGCTAAAACAACCAATATCCCAGAAGACAGATTTTTGGTTTGATCAATTTTGCGTGCCTATATCTGGTATTTGCACAAGAACTTTGACAATAATTATATGCAATGTAATAGGTATTGTTAATTTCCTCTCATCTTGATTTGAAATTCTGTATAGTTTTAATGGTTATTTTTTTCTCTTTAAAATAAAGACTTTGTGGACCTGAGGAATGGGGTACACCCTCTGAAAAGTTTCTAAGTGCTGGGAGATAATAATTTCCAATATCTGGAAACTGGACAGAAGCTTTTTTGCATTGTAATAATTGCATTACTTAATGGCATTACAAATATATCTGATAAGATCCAAAGAGGATAAAAGTATGTTCTTGATCCTTTTTTAAGGTCTTACATCATATTTATTTTAAAGTTCCTTGATGAACCCTGGCATTTTTAAAGGCCAAAGAATAGGCAACGTGGCTCTAGCGACAAGTTATTTTGCCATTATCTATCTCTCCTGTCAGCCAATAAGAATTCTTATACTTGGCCAGTGGAAACAGTTAATTGCTCAATCCATCTTGGGATTAAAAATTAATCAACAGACATTGGCTCTCCACACTTGGACAATATCACTGACATAAAAGATAAAAAGCTTAAAAACACTCAGAACAAGTCTTGCTTGGACTGGGGTTTGGTTTGGTTTCCCAGGACTCAACCTAGGATCTACAGAATCCACCCAACCAAACTACATCATCACTCACTGTCATCCTAAAATGTTGTGACCTGACTCTAAAATAGGCAGGATTCTGGGTGAGGCATAACGCTCAGAATGAACACCATACTAAAATACCAAAAATATCAAAGTAATTAAAGAAGAATGCTAAATTAGCTAATGCTATTTGATAAGATAAACAATTACTAGCAATATCCTGAGCAGGATAAAAAATTAAAAGTCTATTTGTATTAATAGCACCTTAGCACAAAATAATCTTGTTAATAAAGCACATATAACAAACACAGAAGAGTGGGCTTTGGGCTGGAGCTCTGTAGTTCACCAAGTATCTGGATATACAATTGTAGCTCCTTCAGGATGAAATGGGAAGGGATAGGATGCTGTGTCTTAAATGCCCCAACATCTTGAAAGTTACCTGTGGTAGGATCCACTGTTATTCTGTAACCCACAATTGGATCAACTGGTCTTCCCCATGACATATGAACAGTATTTTCATCTATAATTTTAAAATTCAAGTCTGAAGGTGGGTCAACTGCAAGAGAGAGAGCTGATATTACATTTTCCAACATCAAGAAATGGTCAATATAAAAACAATTGTGTTGAGCGAAGCTTACTAAAATTGTCTTTGCATAAATTTGTTTCCAACAAATATAAAAGATATCTTGTTGGATAGGAATAAAATTAAAAGCTGACAAGGTATGACAAAACGTCAGAGAGTATACATATTACAGAAGACAGCACAAAACACTTTTGATTCTTGAGTTGCTAGGTCATTCAAGAATGTCCAGCAAAATCAAGCATAATAGAAACATATTTTGCTACAAGTACATACAAGTGCAGTGAAATCACATATAATAACCACATATGCAAACAATTCACATAAAAATTAAAAGAATCTCAATACATGCTGAGTGCATTTTGAACAAGCATGCCAAATTACAACTTGCTTACAACCTGAGAAGTTAATTTAGAACACTGACATAGTATTTTTTTCCATTATGTGGAATGGACTCAATGATATTTTTGGTTCATTCTCTGCAGTATTGTCTTGTTATAAACTGTTAGACACATCTCAGTCAGTGGCAGAGAAAAAGTATTTAATGAAAAGGATAACTCATAAGAAACATATATGTCTTACATGGAAATATACATTTAAATGTATATTCACATTCATATAGACAAATATTCAAAATAAATATAAGGGACATTAATTTATAAGAATATGAACAGTGGCATACAAATGTTTATAATACCAGTATTCTGCCTGTGTACACCAACTTGCTTGTGTGTTTCCAAGGTGTAAGCCAACACTGTTATTTCCTTTGTGGCAGGTATATACCATACTAAAAACGGCATTTTAAGTTAAAATGCCAGTATGGCCCTTTGCAAAACAATGGTTAATTATGAAAAGACAACACCAATGTATATTTATGACATTTATTTACAGAACTTAAAGAAAAAAGTGAAGAAAGATCAGCAACCTGAAGACACGACTGTGCATATAAATTTGGATAAGTCAATGACGAGAGTAACTGAGAGGTACAGGAAGGAATAGTTTACATACAAAACTGTACAGCCTCATGCATGTGCCGATGAAATGCTGACTTATTTTTAGTTTCTCACAATGAACAAAAGCCTCCATGTACAGTAGTCATTACACAAAGACGTTTCTGAAATATTTTACAATGATATTCTCTCTATAAGGTTCGTGCATCAGCATGCAATACTGTACAGGTCACTGTCCGTGCATGGCCAATACATAAAACGTTACCAAACTACACAGGAAGCAGAGCCCTGCAACAATGTTCAGCCACACGCTATGAAAAGGTCTCAGTCTGAAAGTATTCCTTGTCAGTTTGAATTTTTGCATTCATTTTAAGAGATGACAATCTCCTTTTCGACATTTATAAGGGTCAATTGAAATACAACGTAGTTCAAGACAGGAGTCATAGAATTTAACTGGAGTTAGAGATTTATAAAATATTAATAGTATGGTTTAATAGAAATATAACAAATTAAGAAAATATTTGCCGTAATGAATTTCTGCTTCCATATCTAAAGATGACTATATTTTTATTGGCTATACTAGTATAAGAAATGAATGTTATTTCCTTATTATCCATACACAGGCAGTGAGATTAGATGTTTAATCTACATGCATATTTCAACGGCTCGCCATTCTTCTGTCTGTAATCACTATTACAAAGTTTAGCTGAAATTGTCACTTAGTATAACATGCATGCAGCAGGTTAATAAGACAATGGTGTGAAGAATATCATTATAAAGTATTTCTCCAATAGCAATGGCTCAGGACAAATTTAATGCAAAGGCAGACACAACTGGCCTGAGCATGCTTTGAAAAAAAAAAAAAAAAAAAACCAGTACATGGAAAAACAGTACCACCAACCTTTGGAAGGAAATTGACCTGAAGCAGCGGACATTAGGTTAAAACTGCTGAAGGTCAGCAGCAGCCCACCTTGTGGATGTCCAAATGGCCAGGATTCCAGATAAACTGAAAAATTGACTGTGGGAGAAGTCTTTAACATTTCAGAGGATCTTAAGGTGCTCACAGAAACTCATATGGTATTTTGGAATGGACATTTTTAAAAAATGGCCAAGCAGCATGTATAAAGTAGACAGCCACTCTCATTTCTTTCTTGCTGATTTTATCATGGTTACCAACTCTACGGATTGCCATTATACTTATATACTTTTTCGCCTGGCAAGCGCAAGGCTCTGAGTTCAATCCCTGGTACCGCCAAAAACAATAACAAAAAAAAAAAATACTTATACACTTTTGTTTCATGAAAAAATAAACTTGGTATCAGTGTGTGATCCATGTGTATTTAAATCAACATGAAAATATTTTTTTTTAATTTTGAAAATCTCCTCTAGAGGGAATAATCCACATTACACTGTAGGACAGTCTACATGGTCCTTAAAACAGTGTTGAAGCCAGAATATTTCAAAGAGGAAGTATGAATATATGGCTTATAATTGCAGAGGCCAGAGTTGTTTGGAGACTCTGAACCAAATGAAATAGAACTATAATTGTAAATAAATAAAAATCTATGGATATTTATAAAACCTGAATACTTACGAAGACTAAAACTTCATGTGTTTATAATTCTAATAGTGTAATTTTATATTTATGAATAATGTTTTTATATCAAACACTTCTATAAAAGTCATTCTGATATTATTTTGACAGAATTCGGGACATTTTAGGAGGGAGATACTAAATCTTTGTGAGTGTCTTCTATGTAATAAGTACAGAGAGAGTCACTTGATATAGTGTCTATTTTCTTCCTTACGATAACTGAGTGGTAATTGCTATTATCTTTGTTTTACAGATGAAATTTAAAAGAGGACAACAAAACTAATAGGCAACAACACTTTTGTAACATAGTCAGGTCATAAAACATAGTTTCTAGTGTCTGTCTAGACCCCTGCACAGTTAAAAACCAAATTCATTAGTGTAGCAGGATGCAAAGTCAACACTCAAAAATCAATAGCATTTCCCTACACAAAGAAAAAACACACTGAGAAAGTAAAGAAATCATGCCCTTCATAATAACATTAAAAAAATATGAATCAAACTCACAAAGGGAGTAAAACACTTATACAGTGAAAATCATAGAACTCTGAGAAGAACTATTGAAGAGGATTTCAGAAAATGAAAGATAGTCCTTGCTCTTGGGTAGGAAGAATCAACGTTGTGAAAATGGACATACTCTCCAAATTGTTATACACAATCAATGCAATCCCAATTAAAATACCATTAGTATGCTTCACAGATGTAGAGAAAACATTGCAAAAATGCATCTGGAACCAGAAGAGTCCTAGAATAGCAAAAGCAATCCTAGGTAACAAAGGAAAGGCAGGCAGCATCACAATCCCTGACTTGAAATTATACTAAAAATCTACTGTGATAAAATCAGCATGGCACTGGCAAAAGCAAAAGAAACAAAACAACAGACCTAAGGAACAGTAGAACAGATTAGAAGATGCAGGCACAACTACGAACACATTCAGCCACCTTATCTTTAACAAAAGGGTCAAACACATTCACTGGAAGAAATAATAGCCTCTTTAATAAATGGAGCTAGAAAAACTGGCTTTCCACATGCCAAAGGTTAAAATTAGACCCATATCTATCACTATGCACTAAAGTACAGTCAAAATGAATCAAAGATTTAAATATTAAAACAGAAACACTAACTCTCCTGGAGGAGAAAGTAGGCAGAAATTTTAAAGGCATAGGGATAGGTAGAGAATTCATGAACAACAACCGAACTGTGTGGGAAATACTTTAAAGAATCAACAACTAGTATCCCATCTTTTTGAAGTTTCTGCACATAAAAAAAAAAAAAAATCACCAACAGAATAAAAAGAAAATCCACAAATTGGGGAATAACTATAGCAAACTATCCTTCAGAAAAAAGACTTCTACCTAGAACATGTAAAGAATTTTTTAAAAACTGGGCCCCAAAATTAAAAGACCCAATCTAAAAGTGAGAACCTGAGATGAATATACACTTCTCAAGTGGAAGAAATACAAATGGTAAATAAACATGAAAAAATGTTCAACATCACTGATCATTCGAGAAATGCAAATTGAAACAACACTGAGATTCCATCTCACCAACAAAAAATGGCTAACATCAAGAAGTCAGCCAATAATAAATGCTGGAGGAGCCATGGGGAACAAGGAAACCTCCTCCACTGTTGATGAGATTGTAGACTGGTACAACCACTATGGAAATCAGTGTGGATGCCTCAAAAAACTAGGATTAGAAATCTCATTTAACTCAACTATTCCCTTCTTGAAATTTTTTTCAGAAGAATTGAAAACAGAGCCACAGGGATACATGTGCACCCATATTTTATAGAAGCAGAACTTGTCATAATTAATCTTGGAAACATCACTGAGGAATGGATTAAAAAGAGATGTTGTATTTTTATACAATGGACTATTATTCAGCTATAAAAAAGATTAACTTGATGCTTTTATAGGTAAATGGATACAACTAGTGACCATACTCATAAGTGAAATAAATCAGAAGCTGGCCAAATAGCTCAGTGGATTAAAGCACCTGCTTACTGCTGTACTGGTCTGCCCCTGCCCCCGGAGCATGCTGAGGTGGTGATTGAGACTGGGTATGGTGGCATGCACCTGTAATCCCAGCACTTGGGAAGCTGTAAATAGGAGAATCATTATGAGTCTGATCTATGCAGTGAGACCCTATACACCCTGTCGTAAATAATGAAGGAAAGAAAGAAAGAAAGAAAGAAAGAAAGAAAGAAAGAAAGAAAGAAAGAAAGAAAGAAAGAAAGAAAGAAAGAAATCAGACCTACATGTGTAAACATTGTATTGTTTGGCTAGTTTAAGAACCTGAAAGAGTAAGTAAATAAAATCTGAGTGGGACAATAGATACTATGAAAGGGAAAGAATTTATTCAAAAGGAAGGGAAAACTGGGATGAGAAAAAGGACAGGAGTGTTGGGGTGAAGATACATTTACGTACGCATGCAGAATGACTTGGATAACTATACTGCTGATTTCTGCTGGTCTATGGAAAGGAGAAGTTAATGCTTATTATTTTCTTCTTTTAAATTTCTTACAACTTTTTAAAATCAATTTTGCATGCTTTTGTCTGGTAGTTCAAACAATTAATTTGAAGACAATGCCATGTAATACAACAACCATTAGTGAATTCTTATTATTTTTGTTTAGTAAAATTGTGTATCATTTGTTTATCTTTTCACTATTTTGTGTTCTCTTTTGCTTGTTAATATATACATACACATTTTTCTATTCTATGAAAAACTATTAGGAGAATAAATGATGTCTGGTAAAAAACAAATATGTGTTATACAAACTTCTCCAGTTCAGATACAGATAGAATTGGATATAATAACTTCATGTTTCTTTAAGCAATTCTGAAACTCAAGTGTCTGTTTTGGTATTTAATAAAGAAAACAATTATTTTTCTATTAGGTCACCCCACAAGATGTCTATGTCCATGAATTTGCCAACACTGGGCAGGGAGGGCTGGATAGGTGGATGGATGGAAAGATGGAAAAGTGGGGGTGGGGGGGAAATGTGAATAAACTTTATTAGGTATATATAAATGTGACACATAAAGTAATTCTGAGAATAAATCATAAAATATCATCTTGATGAACTAGTAAGACCCTTGGTCTAGTACTTGATATAACAGTGGAAAGATATTACCTTGTGGTAGAAACATTTTAAGGAGGCAATGGATTACTTTATATACTCTAGAAAATGTGCTTTCATTAAACTGAATGGGTTGACCAGTTATTGAGTTTATTGTGATCAAACTAAAATTAAACTTTTACTAGAAGTCTTGGGTCATGTCTGTGCTTGGTCCTTAGGTGCATTCGTTGATAAATTTATTCAGCCTCTCTGGGCTTTATTTCCTCATTGGGAAGGTAAGAGATTCAAAGAGATACTCTAAGTTCTCCTCTAACTTGAAATGGCTTTAATAATATATGTACACATATGATTATAGAAATATATAGTAGTTAGCTTCTTAACCAAGAAGAAAGACAAACCTTAAGACCTGACTCCCTAATAAATTGATAATATTCAAGTGTCCATTCCATACTATAAACTGTAAAGTTGACTTAGATTAAAACTCTTGTTTCACAAAACTCATGTCCCATCTAGCATTCTAGATTAATTAGAAAGGTATCCAATTATTGGGGAACACTCTCCTTTAAATCCGGTGTTAAATTTTCTAATCCATAATTAACATGTTATATGACCTAGGAGCCAAAAATAATTCATATTGTACCTCAAAAGAAAGCACTGGCCAAGTTATAAAAGTCTATTCCATAGCTAAAGATTATTAATACTAAAGACAGAAAAAAAATATTTTCATCCTTATTTCTATACAATAAACCATAATATGAAAATATAATTCTTTGTATAAAGGAAACAGAGGAAAAACAACAGAACAAATGTAGCACCATAGTAAAAAAATAAGTAGCAAAAGGTGAATGGTAAAACCTTTTCATTAGAATCCCTAAAAAGGTATTGGGCTTTCAACATTAAAAATTACATAAATGGAAAATGGTGTGAAAACAGCAGGAATATAAGAACACAGTATGAGCCAGAAAAAAAAGTAAAAGTAGCTATGGCTGCTTTAGGACTAGCATCAAATGGCAAAGTGCAAGTTGAAATTTTCAAATATTCCATCAGAATGATTTTTAAAATTTCTGTTTCCAGCTCATTGTCCCCACAAAGGCTTTGGCTACAAATTTCCTGGCTCCTGGGACCACTTAGTTGGTGGTTCACACCAGAGCCGCGCTGTCCAACACAGCGAGCAGCGCCTGTGTCCACCCAGTACCTGAAATGCAGCCAGTGTAAGATGAAATGCACTGTGCACCTAAATCCACACCCACTGTCAAAATTTTAATATTTTAAATGCAAAATTATAGCACTAGTGATTTTTATATTGCTTACATTTTCTTTTTCTTTTTTTTTTTTTTTTTTTTTTTTGTGTGTGTGTGTAACTGGGGATTGAACTCAGACCCTTGCACTTGCCAGGGAAGCACTTATTCTACTGAGCCATCTCCCCAGCCCATGCTTACATTTTCAAATAGTCACATTACTTCAAATACAGTATATTATAAATATTAATTGCTCCTGCTCCTTTTCTTTTTTAATACAAGAAAGTTTAAGTTACATATGTGGTTTGCATTTGTGACTCATATTTCCATGTGACAATGCCACACTAGAAAGTAGAGCACTGAAAAAATGAATCCTATTAAAATATACCTATCTAAAGGAGTAGAAAACAAGATAAGATATAGCTTAAGAAAGCAAAACAAAGAAGTAGAAATTAGTACAATTTCAAAAGACAATGAGAATTTTTAAAAATGAGGATGAAAATAGTAAAATATTCTTTTTAACTCAATTTGCTAGGTATTGTGCAATTCAGGATGCATTATTTTCCCCTTCCATCTTTTCCAACCTGATTCTTAAGAATTCACGAAAGCTTTATTTTCAAATAACAATTTCCCAATCAACTGTAAGTAGGGCACTTCAGTGAACTGCCTAAAAATATCTGCAGTAGCACTTCTAGAAGTCCCTCCAACAAAATTCCTTCCTAAAGAGATCAGAAAGGATTCCAAGGCCACATCCCCTGAGGATTCCTGCACAGTAGCTGCTTATCCACTATCAACATGCTCTAGTAATTGGACCTACTTCTCTCTCTCTCCTTTTTTTTTTTTTTCAGAACCAGGAATTGAACTCAGGCCCTTGCGCTTGCCAGGGAAGCACTTATTCTACTGAGCTATCTCCCTGGCCCAGGGCCTACTTCTCTAACCACGCTGTACCTTGTGCCTTTGTGCAGACTCTGCTTTTTCTAACCTTAGTTTTTTTGTACCCTGCAGTTTTGTTTTTTGGGGCTTTTATTGGCCTGCTCAGTCTGCCTAAAGGGCAGGGCTGGCGCAACATGTGGTGCCAGGGATCAAACCGAGGTCCCCTGCGCCTGCCTAAGCTTGCCTAAGCAGGCACTTTAGAGGACTGAGCTATCTCGCCGACCCCCTGTACCTGCAGTTTTGCACGGGAAATTTTTCAGAAACCTCAGTGTGTTGTGAAAAAGCCCTACTTTCCCATCGCTTGTATCAAAGTACAGCCCACAATTGGGCCTGAAAAGGTATTTCTCCCCTCACTGCATCAGGAGTGTTTTTTTTTTTTAAATTAACACCTTTGATGACACTGCTGATTTTTCTTGCTGAGTAATAGATCCAGTTTGCCTGGTCTCCAGGGATAACTGAAATCTTCTCACCGGACTGTGGAAAGGGTTGATCAGTGACAGCTGAGAAATCAGAGCACCCAAGGGTCCCAACAACATGAACAGCGAGTGGGAGCATTCGCCAAAGGCCCGCTCTTTCTCTAGGGCCAAGGCTGAGTGCCAGACGGGCGCGGAGGTTGGACACACGAGGTCCCAGGAGGAGGCGCAGGCGGGCAGGACCTGGTGGCGCCCCGCCCCGCGTGGGGCCAGGACCGCGCAGACCCGGCCCGCGGCGGGGGTCATCTGGGCCGAGCCCGGGTTATGCGGGCGTCTGGCGTTTCTGCGGCGCCCACAGAGGCTCTTCGTTGGCGGTGTCTCCGAGGTGACAGGTGGCAGCCGGCGATCCGGTCCTCCGCGATCCCCGGGCGGGAGGCGGTGTGGACAGCACACCGCAGGGACAAGCGCAAGGAGACGACAGCGCTGCACGGAACTCAGGGTGAAGCGGAAGACAGAAAAGGCCAGAGCGGAGCGCTGGAGAGAGCGGAGCAGGAGCTGCCAGGGACAGAGCGGCAGCGCGGCGCCCCCGCACGCGGGTGGGGTGGGGAGCAACAGGGGCCTTTACCTTCCGCCTCGACGGCCGACAGGAGCATGACCGCGCCCAGGGCGGCGAGCGCCGGGGGGAGCCGGGTCCGCATGCTGGCGCCAAGCTCGGCGGGCGCGGAGGGGCTGCGGAAGGAAACGCGACCATCGTGACCCGGCCGGTGGCTGGGGCCGGGCAGACCTGGAGCCCGAACCCGCCCAGGACGCGGCCAGCTGCAGGCTCCGCCCGCACGCGACGGCCCAGTCCGGAACGCAAGTCGGTCCGAGCCAGGGGAGGACCAGAGGTTCCGCGTCCCTTGACAGGTCCCGCGACCCTCTGGAAGGCCAGACCGCCCCGCGCATCTCCTCTGCTGGGCCTGGATGATGCTGTCTTTCATCTCTGACTCGACTAACCACCTTTCTCCCAGGCGGAGTTTCATTGGGCTGCTCCTCCCTGGTGCTCATCTTTTCAGGCTCTTCTGGACTCTCAAGAGTAATTTGGAAAAATACAATATTCCTCTTTGACTCTTTTTTTTCTTTTTTCCTTTTCGTGCCTGGGAATACGTAGGCCTTCCAGGTGTGAAGTGGATTACAAAGAAATATGTAGGACCAGGCTGAAACCTGATTCATCCTTTGCCGAAGATTAGGATTAAATGAAATGCATAATAGAAATATGGGAATAGAAGAGGAATAACATTTTTGTTTTCCCAAAATAGTTTAAGTAAAGTCTTAGTAATAAATAATATTTGCATTTTACTGTTTATATCTCTTGGAAGACCACAGTTATATATGCTCAAGATGTTATATTCTGATTTTTCCTGATTCCGTGACTAGATTATTAAAGCTTTAAAAACAAAGCATCCTACTCATCTTTTTGTGGTTTCCCAACACACAGGAGGTATTTAATCTGGGTCACCAGAATGGAATCTCCTAAAATAGTCTAAAGCCAATCTAGAGACAAAAGTTGCTAGCAATGCCAGTAGCAAAACATAAAGTTGAGTTGAGTCTGAAGTAGAGTTGATTCTGTCGAGGGGCCTCAGGCTAAGGCCTCAAGGAAAATGGACTAGGAGAAAGGACCAGGCTTGGAAACTCAAAAGGACAAGCCCTCCTTGAGGCAAGAAACTGGGAGACTCTGTCTTTTCCAAATTACTGGCACATTGCCCTGGGCAACGTTCCTTTACCTGAGTGTTAGATGCATTTTAAAGGTCTGATGAATGAGATGCCAAATCACCCAAAGCGCCTTTACAGGAAGCCAAGATTAAAATTTTGGCGCTGCTCAGGGGATCCAAGGGCTCTCACAATATCTCTTCCTAATTAACTGTTTGACGAATCTCACCCTCTTCTCCATCAGAGAAGAGCAAAAGGTGAGATTGGACCATTGTTTCCCTCAATCTGGCCATAGCTTCCCCAGAATAATTTCCAATTCAGTTGGCATCCCTGCTCAGGAAAAGTTAAAGGCCGCGAGCAATTTTTTGTTGCTTTGTTTTTCTGGAACTCAGCGAAAGCTTGAGCCTGGAAGCACGTTTGTCTAAGTCTAGAGCGCCGCCCACTGGCTGCTCCGCTGTACTTAGAAGGAATCCTCAAACCCGGGGATATCTAACTGCTATTGATTCAACCAGCCAGGGATCTTGTCCGTGATTTTGAAAAGAAAAGATTATCTGTTCTTTTTAACCCAGAAATTTATCTGTCTGCTTTGCAGCGTGTCACTAAGCATTCTCAGACACCAGTGTTGGAAAGCGTCCGCTCCCACACGGCAGGAAGGTGTTTGTCCCCAAGCCCCCAATTTTGCCCTGGTGAATGGTGAGAGTGGGAGGCCCAGAACCGGTCGTCTTGAGTTGGTTCACCCTGTCTCTGGCCACTCTAGCAGACATCAATCTCTCAACTTTCTGTCCAGGTAAAAAAAAAAGAAATCACTTCTGTGCAGGTGTACATACCTAGGGTGTGCAAAATATGCTTGTCTGTCGCCCAACTCCTCTGTCTTTAGACCCTAGTAATGAGCTAAGGATGAGCTGAGTGCTTATTTCCTGTCCTGCCCCACTCTAGTCAGCTTTTTTTTTTTAGAAGTCTGCAGAATTCAGATTTGGGGGGAATCACTCCCGGGTCCTAGAGGAAGCTGATTCGTTTCCTGGGTCCTGGGTCCCGGGTCCCGCTCCACGAGCTCCCCTTCTTCTGTGCTCTGTGATCCTCCTACTTTAGGATTCCAGATGGTATCGGTCTCAGAGACCTTACAGACCCCAAGAAGGACCTCATAAGCTTTGAGAGAAGCCACCAGCTGGGGGCCCTGAAAGGCGGCTGGGAAGGGGCCTGGACCCTGGGCGAGAATCCATCTTCAGATGCTACACTCGAAGCCCAGCGCTCACCGACTCCTAGGACCCCGCTCTGCGAGTACCCAATACCCCTCCCCGGCACTGGGCAAAGCCCGAAGCTTCGGAGTCACAGGGCTCTCAGCCACCGCTCGCGTAAGCACCGCACTTCCCTTACAGCATCTGTAAACCAAAGTCTTGCCTGCCACAGCACTGAGACAAACGCCGTGCGCATGCAGGTCCCGGTGCGCCACCCCAAGTCTTCAGCACACCTCCATTCTTACTGGTCTACGGGGCCCTTATCTACAAGCAGGTTTCCCACGTTGGCTTTGGAGAGGGCCGAGTAGAGGCAAGTCCACTAGGTGACTTACCTCGGGCGGCGGAGACAGAAGTAGCGGGTGACTCCTCGCCCCCCAGCGACAGTGTAGCGTCCGGGGAGGCAACGCGGCCCGAGCGCGGACAGCAGCGAGGAGGCAGCCGAGGAGCAGGAGGCGGAGGTTCCCCGGAGGAACGCGGATAATCAGGGCTCGGGATCAGGGTCCCGTGAGGAGCAAGGGCGTTCAGGGCGCCGGAGGAAGGTCCCAGGAGGAGCCCAATTGGCACGCCCAAGCAGGACAGCCCCAGCCCCGGGAACAGCGCGGACGATCGGCGCGCCCGCCGCCGCCGAGTGGCAGAGACTCCTTGCCCGGCGCCTTAAGAGAGGGCTGCTCCCGGCTCTCAGCTTACTGGGTTACGAAACGCCGGGAAGGTGGAAGGCTGCCACGGGTGAGGTCTGCTCCTCCGGCGGGAAGGAGGTCCGCTTTGGGAAGAGTGCATACCTCGAGCATTCCTTAGGCGTGAGGTGGCCGTCGCCGCAGGAGCTGCCCCCCGGGGGCGGGGAGAGGGAGGAGAAGCGGGGACGCCGCGGCCGGGCTTTCTGCCAGCGAAGCGCTCTCCTCTGCCGGGGCGGGCGGAGGCTTGGGTTTCCCTGTTCGTGCGCTATTATTTAATAGTTTTATTTTGCTAAAATAAGAACAATGGGAAAGGCTTCACATTTTTCAGAACTGCAGGATGTGTAACCCATCTGCGCTCACTCTATCCCACCCCCTCTTTCCTTCCACTACCTTCCTCCCCCTCTGTCCTGGGTGCGCTTAAACTGATTTCCAGGGTTTCCATGAACTAACTGTCTGCGCGCGTGGAGGAGCCTGCTGTCTGTCCCGTCTCCAGGCAGAGAGCGCCGGCTCAGAGCTGGGATTGGCTTTCCTGGGCCTGTCTCCCCCTGCTCTTGGCTATGGATTTGGGGAGCTTCCCTTGAGCCAAGAGTGCTGCAGAGCAGAGCTGGGGAACTTTGGGGTCCTCAGAGCCAGAGCTGGAAACCAATCAAGGATTAGGTCCAGGCGTAGAATGCTTGCCTAGCATGTATGAGTCCATGAATACATACAATCCCTAGTATTGCCAGAAGTAGAAAATAAAATACCATTTAAAGGAATGAGGTCCATTCACCTTGGAAAATCCTCACATGCACAGTTAGAAGCAAAACCTAGCCCCTGTTAGGAAGCCAGCATTCCCAGCTCTCACTTCTGGCCCTGAGCCAGAGGTCTGGCCTTGGAGGTTGCTAGGTTGTACAGGGCACAGTATAAGGAGTAGTCACACCACGCCAGAAGACATCCCCAGAGGCTCTATGCAAGTCTGTGTGCTCCTCATGAGCCTAAACCTTAGCATCACAGGCCCAACAAGTCCTTGGAGGTGTGACCAAGAGCCACCCAGGGTCTGCTGGCAATGCGGCTGGGGTGGTGGCCCATAACAGTAGAAGCATGGCCTTGTCTCCTGTGAGTCTCTCTTCTTGGAGCTGACCTCTAGGTGCTTAATCTTTCCTCAACTGGGTGCCATCACTTCAGAACAGAACTCACCTTTAAAGCAACAGACATTTACCAGGTGCCCTTTCCACCCTCCCGCACCTGGCCTGGGACATATTGTTTGTATCTGCTGAAAGGCCAGGAGCCCAGGCCTGGAGGGAGAAGATCGAAAAAAATGCACATTCTCTCTGAGCACCCAACCCACTCCAAGGGCAGCTGGCAATGTGC
>PVKA01025617.1:27500-32770 GCA_004027165.1 Ctenomys sociabilis | reverse complement strand
TGTCCAACTTCCCTATACAGCAGTCTTTATATTGTTTATAACCCAATCGGAGGGCGCTACGTGGATACAAATGATAGGCCCCCCGGAGAGCAGTGGCAGATCATACCCAAACAAGGTAAAGTTAGGCTCAACAGCAAGACTCAGGAAACAGGATATGGGCGCCATCTTAGAAACACGAAGGGCGGGGGGAGGAGGAGTCAGCGCCATTCTGATCTGGCTCCCAACAATTTTTTCCTCATATTATTAGTGTACAGAAATAGCACTGATTTTAGTATACTATTTTTATACCCTGATATTTGCCAAACTTGTTCTAGGAGTCTTTCATTGAAGTGTTTTGAGTCCTTGATGTAAAGGATACGTCATTTGTAAATAAGGATAGCTTGGCTTCTTTCTTTCCTCTATGTATCCTTTTTTTTTTTTTTTTTTTTTTTTTTTTTTTTTTTTTTTTTTTTTTTTTTTTTTTTTTTTTTTTTTTTTTTTTGGTGGAACTGGGGATTGGACTGAGGCCCTTGCGCTTGCCAGGCAAGTGCTTATTCTACTGAACCATCTCCCCGGCCCCTTTGTTTTTCTTTTTCACGCCTGACTACTTTGGCTAATCTTTCAAGTAATATATTGAATAAGAATCATAAGAGTTAATTCCTTTGTTTGTTCCTAATTTTGGTATTTATCTATTTTCAGTATTTCCCTATATTTAGTATGACGTTACTAGGCTTGTGGCAAATGGCTTTATCATTTGCCACAAGGGTGAGACAAAGTCCTTCTATACCTATTTTCATCAGGCTTTCTTAAAGCCCAGTCTGGATGTTGCATTTTGTCAAAGGCTTTTCTGCATCTATTGGGATGATTGTGTGATTTTTGTTCTTCCTTCTGCTTGTGTGCCATATTACATTTATTAATTTACATATGTTACATATTAATTTACATATATTAAACCATCCTTGTATCCCTGGGGTGAAGCCTACTTGGGCATAATGTATGATGTTTTTAATGCTATGCTGCAGTCTGTGGTTTTTTTTTTTGTGTGTGTGGCCAGCTCAGCCCACCCCAGGGGTAGGTGGGGCTGGCATGGCATGTGGTGCTGGGGATAGAACCATGGTCCTTGTGCTTTGTCTAAGCTTGCCTAAGGAGGAGCTTTAGTCACTAAGCTATCTCACTGGCCCTGCAATCTGTTTGTTAGTATCTTGGTGAGGATTTTTGCACCTATGTTCATTAAGGAGATTGGCCTTTAATTTAGTAGTTTTTGTTGTTGTTGCTGGGTCTTTGTCTTGTGTCTGTACCAGGGTCATGCTACTTTACAGGAATGAGTAGTGTTACTGTTCTTTAAATTCCAGTGAACTCAGAGGAATATTGTGTTAGATCATCTCTTGAAGTTCTGGTAGAATTATGTGCTGAACCCGTCAGGTCCCGGGCTTTTCACTTTTTAAAAATTATTGCCTCTATTATTTCATGACATTGATCTATTTAAGCTTTTTATATTTTCTTGGTTAAATTTTGGTAACTCATGTGTATCAAGTGCCTATTTTGCTGCATGCTTGCTTTTTTGATGTGAATGCTGATTTCTAGCCTCCCCTTCCCACTGAGTGTGGTCAGGTGTGTGGTGCTTGTTTGTGTTTTTCTTTTTTTTTGGTGAAACTGGGGATTGAACTCAGGCCCTTGCACTTGCCAGGGAAGTGCTTATTCTACTGAGCCATCTCCCTGGCCTCCCGTTTGTGTTTTTCTGTGGGAATCAAGTCACTTACACCTCAGTCTAGCGTTATGGCACATGAGCTTGTGAAGTGCCCTTCCCCCTTCAGTACATCTCGGTTTGAGGCACTCACAAGTGGACGTGGATTTCCGGTCATGTTTTCAGATGGGGAAGGCAAACAGAGCTCCAAGCTCATGCTGGATGTAGGCAGTAAGTGGGGCCAAGCAGTCCACTGAGCTTAATGCCAGCGTTTTCAGACCCAGCCCCTGAAGGAAACCACACATAACCAGCCTGGCTTCAGATCACAGAGGGTGGATGAGCTGTCCCTCCTGGCCTGAACTGACTACTGCAGAACCTCCTCAGAGTCTCTGAGCAGCCTATCAGCTCTCCATGCTGCCTCCTGCATCATCTCCAAGCCAGTCCCTATGGGAGGGCGATCCCAGAAACGCTGAAGGGTAGCAGTTCTGTGACTTCTGACTCCGAGAGTAATTCAGTCTTAAGCGCTTATCTCCTTTGCCAAATGACTTCTGATTAATCACTCTCAAATGTGGCAGACATTGCATTGGATTTCTTTGTCAACAATAGTCTCTCACGGAAGATGTCACTTTTGGAGTAAAAGCCCCCACTGCACTTGCAGTTTGCCATGACTGTGGACATGCCTTGGGGTTAGTGCTTTTGGTCCACTGTTTCTCCCTGGGAAGGGTGACCTCTTCAGACTGACCCGCGACCCCAGCCCCAGGAGCTGGGGTCAGTTTCCTATTCACTTCTTTATTCCTGGAACTTGTCATTTCTTTCTTTAACTAAGTTGTTGATTTCCACACGTCCCATTCTAAGTTCCAGAAAGGGTGTGATATGCTATTGGTCTATACGGTGCCATATTTTTCTCTCAGTTTACTTTGAGACAGGGTCTTGCTAAGTTGCCCAACTTAGTCTTGAACTTGTGATCTTTCTGCCTAAGCACTTTTATAATTCCCAGCGTGCTGGGATCATGAGTATTTGCCACCACAACTGGCTAAAAGGTATCATTTGACTCTTCCCCGTGCAAGATAGCAATATTACATTTTAACTTTTCTTTTATCTCTTGGTCCTTCTTTCTTGTCCCAAATGCTAAGCATATTTTAACTTTTATATTGTCAAGGTGTCTTAGTTACTGTTTTCTTATTGTTGAGACAAAATACCTGACATCCAAAGTTAAAGGAGGAAAGGTTTATTAAGCTCACAGTTTGTGGAGGTTTCAGTCCATAGTTGGCTGGCTCAGAGGCAGGGTGGTACACAGCAGTGGCACAACTATTCATGGCAGCGGAAGATAGTAAAGCAACAAGGGAAGGGGCACAAGATTCTTTCTGTCCCTTGTATGGCGTGCAGGCCATCCATCCTGGCGTGGGTAGAGTACTCACACTCTTATCCTAGCCAGGACTACGCCAGACCAATCAGTGGGCTGATTTGCTAATCACACATTCTACATTCTTTTTTTTTTTTTTTTCCAAAACAGGGGATTGAACTCAGGCCCTTGTGCTTGCCAGGCCAGCGCTTATTCTACTGAGCCATCTCCCTGGCCTCCAATCATACATTCTTGATCCCAGAAACATACACCTCTGAAAAGCCCGACAGTTGAATGAAGCTTTGGGGGAACACGTAGAAAATGTTAGTGACATTTATGTTAAATTATGTGACGGCATCCATACTTCAGGACTAGGTTGATTCTAGGAATTAAAGATCAACAGACTGTTGACCTTACTAAGGTTGCTTATATTCGTGCGTCAGGGATCTTGTTACTGCACAGCTGAAGGAGGTTTTTTTTTCTCACCTGGGTTTAAACATGCCTTTTATTCCATTTGTAAGCTGTTAGCAAGGTCACATGTTTTACTGAGGAAAATATTTCTCTGCAGAAGGATCCTCTGGTAGATCTCTGTCTCCCTGCGTATGGGCTGGATGTTCTGGGGTCACCCTAAGTTTCTTTCCACTTATTCGTTGGTTTGAGCTGGAGAGTGCGCTGCTTCCTGCTTGGCCCTTCTTTCCAGAAATTACTGTTTCTTCCTTCTTGGTTCCCTTTTTGCTTTGCTGAATCACATCCTCATGAAGCTTCCTCTGAAAGGATGTGTGGGAACCACAGGGCTCCAGGACAGCGAACGCACGTGCGGCCGACAAGGGCGAGACAGGAGGCAGCACGATGTCCGATTTCAAGTTAGATTACAGAAAGCGTTGCTGGTGCATAACAGGGGGTGTGCAGATCAATGGAACAGAACGGGGGTGCAAATGTGACCCCAGACACAGTCAGCATTCTGGTCTTTGGCAAAGAAAGGGGCCAAAAACATGTGCTGGAGGAAAGCTGTCTGTTGGCTTTATTTTTTAAACATCTATTAATTTTATTGGTATATTGTAGATATGCGTAATGATAACATTCATCACATGGAATTTACTCCTGTGCATGACATATTTCCTTGCCTTCCACTGCCTTTAATTTCTATTCCTCTCCTTATTTACAAAATCATTGTTTTATTTTTCATTCTATTCTCTTCTTTCTTTTCTCCTGCCTCCCTCCCTCCCTCCCTCCCTCCCTCCCTTCCTTCCTTCCTTCCTTCCTTCCTTCCTTTTCCCTCCCTCCCTCCCTCCTTCCTTCTCTCCCTCCCTTTCTTTTTGCTCCTCTCCCTGTACTTTTCCTTCCCATTTGAACATTTTCCCCCCATTTTACAATATCTACTGTACATTTTGGTCCTTACACTTGCAGTTTCTCACACCAGAGAAACCCTGAGATATTTGAATATTATGTCTGATTTATTGTACCTTAAGAGTAAGGTTTCCAGGTATATTCATTTACCTAGAAATGTTTCAAATTTAATCCCTCTTTATGACAGTATAGCTCTCCACTGTATAAAAAAGCCACAAATTCTTTACCCATTCACCTGATGGTGGACATCTGGGTTGTTTCTAAGATTTAGCTACTATAAACTGTGCCACCAGGAGCGTGGGTGTGCATATGTTGCTGTGATATGATGTTTTTAATTTTTTAAGGAAGATACCAAGAATGGGAGCAGCTGGGTCAAACGGAATCTCTAATTTTAGTTCCTTGAGGAATATCCACACTGGTTTTCACAGTGTTTGTGTCAGTCTACACTCCCACCAAATGTGGAGAAGGGTTTCTTTTCCCTACAGTCCCCTCCTCTGAAATTTATTATTGGTTAATTTCTTGCAAATAGCCATTCTTTCTTGGGTGAAATCAAATCTCAGTGCTGTTTTAATTTGCATTTCCTGAATGACCAGTGATGTTGAACTTCTTTTTTTTTTTAAGTGTATTTGGTACAGGGTCTCACTACATGCCTCAGACTTGTAGTGATGCTCCTGTTTTCAGCCTCCCCCTTGCTGGGATTACGGGTGCGCCCCCATGCCCCGTCTGAGTCGCAGTCTCAGCACGCCCTGGGAGCGTGCCAGGGATCGAACCCTGGTCCCTGTGTCTGCCTAAGCAGGCATTTTAATCCACTGAGCTATCTTGTCAGCCCAGAACTTCTTTTTTCATATACTTACTTGCACTTTGTACTTTATCAACTGAGAAGTGTCTATTCATTTCAGATGTCCATTTTTAGAGTGG
>PVKA01025617.1:0-22500 GCA_004027165.1 Ctenomys sociabilis | reverse complement strand
ATTTTGGGAACCTGAACTTCATCTTGCAACACCGAAAAGGCTCAACAGCCCTGCTTTCCCCATTGCACTTTACAAAATAGGTTGCAGGGTCTAGGAAGAGGGCCACATTATTAAAATGACTGTACAGAAATGGATTTTAGTCACAGCTCAAAATCGCTCTTTGTAAAATGCACACACATTTACAAGTATCAAATAATTTTCCAGCTTGTTTACTTGGATTTTCTTTGCTTGGATTGCGCAGCACTGGTTGAAGCAGGCTGAGAGGACCGCTTACGATGTCCATTTTTCACACTTTCAGAAGCTACAGTAGGCTCTTCAGTTTGGGAGTTTCTTTGGCTTGGGGTTTTAGACTTTTCAGCTCTTTTGGTTCATTTTGTCCAGAGATTAGGGCAGCATTTACTTCTAGTTCTGATCTGGCAACAGAACCCTGCAGCACTGCAGCTGTACTCTCCTTTGGGACTAAATTCTGTGAAGGGGCTGGTGGTTTGTTGGCAAATTCTGGCAGTTTAGGGCTTGTGTTGTCCTAGTTAACTCCTTGTTCACCAGGCAATGATTGCTGATCGGCTTCTTCCAGACCACCTGGGCGTTTAGATCTTGCTGACTATTTCTCTTCTTTCAAGGAGGTTTCTTCTTCGGTTTATTTGCGTTGGTATTATTTTGTTTATTGTTTACCCCAAAATGGCCCGCAGAAATATCACTCTGTAGTAAGTTCACCAACAATGGGTTTGTCAGTGTTACGTCCTTATTAACTGGGAAGCCTGGATTCTGACCACAGGACATCTGATTCCATTGGGTGCTCCACTGAAAGGTGCATTGAAAGGCATTCCATGGCCTGAGAAGTGGTTTCCCGAGGCACTGTTTCCCTGCATGGCCTGCACATGAGGGGGGACCATGTTGGTTTGTTGCATGTTAACCTCAGGCATCATCTGGGACAAGCTGACATCATTATTTGCTGTAGTAGCAGGGTCACCATGGTGCTGGGCCATGTGGGGGCCGGGGCCTGGCGCCCGCAGGACCTGCCCTTGAATCCCCATAACCTGAGATGGACTGTTGTTCACAGGCCCTTGCTGGGGCAGCATCTGTCCTGACATCTGTCCTGTGAACTGCACCATGTTTCCTTGCATGTTAGCAGTTGGTCCCCTCATTATCTGCATTGGTCCCTACATGACATTGGATTGGTTCTGGGTGTTAAACTGCTGCTTATTCCTCTGCATCTGATTGGTCATAATCTGCTCTATCACTAGGTTCTGCTGGAGCAAAACCTGCCCCCGAGACCCCATCACTTGGTTATGTGGTGTCATTATTTGTTGGCCCTGCTGGCAAAGCAACTGCTTAGGTGGAGTCATCCTTTGGGGTGAAGGCCCAAGATTTTGGTTCTGAGCATTCACCATCATTTGGCTGTGTGACATAAGCTGGGCCCTTGAAAAGATCATAGGGTTCTGAGGGTTCAAAGTTCCTTGTCGCTGAACCATCTGGCCCTGCGAGGGTGCAATCTGCTGGTGCATGCCCATCACCTGAGATGGTGGGCCCTGCTGGGGCTGGCCTTGCGTGATGCCCAGGTTCACCTGAGGAGCCCCAGAACTACAAGCTGGCTGGCTGTTCATGTTGTCATGCATTCCCATGAGGCCAGGCTGCATCATATTTGGTGGCCCATGGGACACTTGCATCTGGAGGAGGACCAGCTCCTTGACCACCTGCACGCTGTACATTTTGATTTGCTTGTAGTCGTGGGGCTCCTGAATTCCCAGGGGTAGTTGCTGTGGTGCAAGGCACCTGACTTTGCATAAACTTCGGATTGGCCTGTCCTGCTCCTAGGCCTGGATGTAAACTCTGGGGCCCCTGGATGGTGGTTGCCGCTGCATCACCATGAAGTTAGGTGGCACATTTCCCCTGTTGAGCCATAGGATTCCGACCCGGAGAGCTGGTGGGCTGCTGAAATCCCCGGGAAGTGGGTTATTTTTGAGGTGGCCTTGGTCTCATCTGCTGCTGAGTTTGGTTAGCTGTTGGGGAAGATGCAGGGGATCCCTGCTGGAAGGAGGGGGCGAGGAAGCAGGAGACTTGTTGGTGAGGTGGGGCTGCTGCAAGGGAGTCGGGGCCCTGGAGGGCCCTCCCTGCACACTCTTCACCTGAGGAGCTGTGAACTGGCCTGGGGTGTTCATCTGAGGAAAGGTTGTATGGGCTTGTGAGGCTTTCTGGCTGCCAAAGGGATGTGGAGGGGGAGGGTGGGAAGGCGTCTGTACCGTGGCTAAGGATGGTCTTGCCCGGAGTTGCTGCTGCATTGGGCCAGGCAAGGGAGACTTCTTCCACCCTTGGTTTACAGTCATTGTGCCCAGAGAACCCTGGGCTGGAGGAGGCTGAAGGGCTCCAGAAGGAAGCTGGTTCCAGCCTGGAGGAACAGGCACCTGAGTTGGGGAAGCAAACTGGGACCGAGTCCCCTGTGGCTGTTGCTGCTGATGTTGTTGTGGGGGTCTGGCCTGCAGCTGTAGCTGTTGCTGCTGTTGTTGCTGCTGTGTTGCTGTTGCTCTTGCTGCTGCAGCTGGGGAAAATTAACTGGGTTCATTTGCCTGTTCACAGGAACAGACTGCAGTGGGTGATGTGGAGGAGCTAAAGATCCTGAGGGATGAGTCTGCTGTGGTATATGCAGCCCAGAGAGGAGTGGATCCATTGCATCTGACTGAGAAGTGGGGGAGGGGTCCTGGGTTGCTGTTCTGGGGTGGTGCCTGGTGCCATCATTGAAGATGACATGTTTCCACTCTGAGGTATCATAGGAGTGGCAGGGCTGGTCATCCTTATTAACCCTGGACCACCTGCCGTGGGAAATCCTGCCTCCATTCTAACTGAATTTCCAGCTCCCACGGGACCATTCAGTCTCACATCTTGGCTTCGGTTCTGAGCCAAAGCCAGGTTGGTAGCACCTTCCCCTTCCATCTGAACGGAGAGGATCCCCAGAATCCTGAAGCTGCTGGCTGTTGCTCTGGGCCAGGATCCGTAGTCGCTCAGCTGCTTCCCGGGGGATATTGAATGTCACACGCACACTGTTCCATGGCTTCACTTTCTGTACTTTTAGCTTGCTGGATTCCACGCGTAATAAACTGAGCACATTCTTTAATATGGTATCCGATTTCCATTTGAATTCTTTATCATCTATATTTCCTTTGAAGGCCACAAAAATTGTGGAATGCTCCACAACACTATCGTTTTTTGTGTCATCACCTTCTAGCCCAGGGTCAAAATCCATCTCTGAGTGGTCCACTGTTGATGAACACAAGGAAGTATCGATGTCCTCTGGGCTTGGGATCCAAAACCACGGTGGATATTATTCCAAAAGCATATGCCAAGCGGACAAGGAGAAAACCAAAATACCTTGCTTAAGTTTTGTCATTTATTCAGGTCATCTTCGAAGTCCAAACTAGCTGGCACTTTTAGGGCTTGTATTTGAAGGTAGCAGCCAAATCAAAATTCTGTTTAAGAACTCTCTGACCACTCAGAAAAGATAACCAGCAGGACCCCTCTCCATCCCTCCCAGGACCTGAGCACGGCCGCTCGGAGCTCTGGCCCAGGCCGTTCGTGCCCACTGTCCTCCACACTGCTGCCTGCCTGCCCTTGCGTTCACCAGTTAGTCCTGGCCTTCGGCGCTTGGCCTCCCGCAACCCGACCCAGTACGGCCCCAGGAAGCCTGCGGGGAGGGCGATGGGCCCGGTTCCTTCCCTTTCAAGAGGTTTTTTTTTTTTTTTTTTCCCCTTTTGTAGTTTCTATTATACCTTTCAGATCTTATTTGCTCTTTTAGATTCTTATATTAGTGAGGCAATATGATGTTTATGTATATGGATCTTATTTATTTCATTTATGAGTATGGTCTCTAGTTGCATCCATTTACCTACAAAAACCTCGAGTTTATCTTTTTATAGCTAAGTAGCACTCCACTGTATAAAAATACCACATCTTATTTTATCCATTCCTCAGTTGATAAGACATTTGGGTTGTTTTTAGAGTTTAGCTATGAGAAATAATGCTGCTATAAACATGAATGCACATATACTGCTATGGTATGAAGTTTTCAATTCTTCTGGAAAAATACCCAGAAGAGGAATAGCTGGGTCAAATGTGACCCTTAACCATAGTTTTTGAGGAACCTCTACACTGATTTCCACAGTGGTTGCACCAGTCTACACTCCCATCAACTGTGGAGAAGGATTCTTTTTTCCCACAGCCCTTCCAGCATTTATTGTTGGTTGATTTCTTGATGATAGCCATTCTTTCTTGGGTGAGATGAAATCTCAATGTTGTTTTGATGAATTTCTTGAATGACCAATGATGTTGGACATCTTTTCATATATTTATTAGCCATTTTAATCCTTCATCTGAGAAGTGTATATGTATCTCAGATACCCATTTGGATTGGGTCTTTGAATTTTAGGGGCTTGATTTTTAAAAATTGTTTGTATGTTTTAGACAAAAGTCTTTTGTCTGAGAGACAGTTGGCTAAAATTTTTCCCAATTTGTGGGTTTTCTTTTTACTCTTTTGGTGAGTTCCTCTGATATGCAAAATCTTTTTGATAAAATGAGAACCCCAGTGATTGATTCTTTGAAGCATTTCCCATACAGTTTGGCTATTGTTCATGAACTGTCTCCCTACTCTTATGTCTTCGAGATACCTACTTACTTTCTCCTCCAGTAGATTTAGTATTTCTGTTTCAATATTTAAATGTTTGATGCATTTGACTTAAGTTTAGTGTATGGTGGTAGACATTGATATAATTTTAGACTTCAGCATGTGGAGAGCCATTTTTTCCAGCACCATTCATTTAAAAGGCTATCTTTTTTCAGTGAATATATTTGGCTCCTTTGTGAAAGATGAGGTGGCTTAATGTGCTTGTAGTTGTGTCTGCATCTTCTAATCTTTTACACTGATTATCAGGTCTGTTTTTTTTTTTTTTTTTTTTTTTTTTTTTTTTTTTTTTTTTTTTTTTTTTTTTTTTTTTTTTTTTTTTTTTTTTTTTCCAGTATCATGCTGATTTTATCACAGTAGCTTTTAGTATAATTTCAAGACAGGGATTATGATGCCTCCTGCCATTCCTTTGTTGATCAGGATTCCTTTTGCTCTTCTAGATCTCTTCTGAATTTTAGGACTGTTTTCTCTAGATCTGTGAGGCAGTCAGGCTCAGAATTCTGTGGCTCAATCCCCAGATGCTCAAGCCAAACCAGACCTGCCCTGAAGGCATCCTGAGGCCTCCAAAAGAAAAAAGAAATTTCGTCTCTAGATCTGTGAGGCATGCTAGTGGTTTTTAAATTGGGATTGCATTGAATCTTACATAACAATTTGGGGATTATGGCCATTTTCACAGTGTGTTGCTTTTTCTGATACTTGAGCCAGTAATAGGTTTCCATTTTCTGAAATCCTATTCAATTGCTTTTTTTCTCCAAGATGTCTCTTGGCCAATTGCTCTCTCCCTCAGGTGACTGAGCCCTCTGTCCTCACCATCGGCTACTACAGTCCTTTATATGCACTGCCTCCCTGTACCACTGTGTCTTGGTGGTCTCTGGGGTCACCAGCAGTCACTGTGTGTCCTCAGGCTTCAATCACTCCTCTTGTGAAGTGAGTCCTGATTCAGGAAGAAGGTATTGCTGGCTACCTCCTTCCTCTTCACTGGAGTTTTTCCCTTCACTCTCACCCCATAGGCTTAAATTTATGCTTCAAATCCTTGCTGGGTCCAGGGACCACCCTTTCCTCCTTGTTTTCCTTTCTTTTAGCATCTGGATGACAATTCTCAGAGAAGTTCTTTTTTTCTACTTACTAGTTGGTATTTCTTCCTAGACCTAGTTTCTTGTTTCATTCTACCAGTTATTTCTTCTTCTTCTTTTTCTTCTTCTATTATTATTATTAAAATAATAATTAATAATAATAAAATTATTATTATTATTATTGAAGAACAAATAGCAATGAGACAGTTTCAAGACAAATTAACAGGACAGATTTGACAAATCAATACATTGCAAAATGTTTTCATAATGTTTCGGTATCATACAAGGTGCATGCATGATATTATACTTACAGGCATTATTATAGCAGATGTCTCTAATCAGTGAATGAAGAGAGTGCAGCTATATACATATCTTATTTCTCTACAGCTGATTTATATTACATATTCAACAATTAACACCCTCTACCTTGTTATCTCCCCAGTGTCTGTCCATATTACTAGAAACCAACATAATATCTTGTCCAACCATAATTAGTACAAATCTTGCTTCTCACAGAATTATGCAGAAGCACAGCATATTTATCCTAACTGTACTGTTTATATACACACATCATGATTCTTCCTTTGTATCCCTCCTTTTTTTGTTTAGACCTGTCAGAGATGGACACTCCATTGTCATTAAACCAATTTAGGTGCCTGAACTCAGCGACACAATCCAACACAGTCCAGCATTCCACATTAATAGTGAGTTATCTGAAGAAGTTGTTGACTGTAGCCATTTACAGCTCAATTTGTTATTATGGTCCAATGATATATACCTCATTTTTATACTTTTCTGCTGGATGGTTAAGACAAAGATAGATCAAGACCTATATACCAAAAGATGTAACTTTTTTCATGAGATCAGTGAAGTCCCCTCAGGGTTTGTCTTGTAATCCTGTACCTTACTCTGTAGATCCTTTGTCTGTGTCATCCATGTGGATGAGTCACGGCCAATGCTTGACCAGTTTGCTCTCTATGAGAGCTTGAGAGAAAGTTTTCTCTCCATGTGACTCTCCCCAGGCACACTATAGATCATCAATCTCTTTCCTCGGTGGCTCCATAATCTCCTTGATCAGAAAATTTGGGGCACAACTGAGTTTCATGATATTGCAGTACAGGTTCTCCTATGCCCTGAGTCTTCATTAACCTTGAAAGGCTAGGGCCAAAATGTTGGCTGGCCTTATGGCTCTTCTATTTCTCTAATTTTGATCTGTGAACTTGGATTGTTAACCATCCAGAAGAAAAGTTGCTTAGTACCCTGCAGCATATGCCGTTCAGTTTGCCCTATCTGACTCAATTGTCTTTAGTTGTTGTTATACATTTCTATTTGTATTTATTCTTTTGACTTCTTATACTAGGGAGACTACGATATTTGCACATGTGTGTCTGGTTTATTTCACTTATGAGTATATGTTCAAGTGGCATCCACTTCAATATAAATGCTTCAAGTTTATCATTCTTTATATAGCTGAGTAATACTCCATTATATAGAAATAGCACATCTTTTTCAACTAGTCCTTATGATGGACATCTTGGTTGTTTCGAAGATTTTGCTATCACAAACTGTGGTGCTATAAACATAGGTACACATATATCACTATGATATAATTTTTTCAATTCCTCTGGGAAAATTCCCAGTACGGGGATAGCTGGCTTGAATAGGATTTCCAGTCCTACTCTTTTGAGGAGTCTCTACACTGATCTCCACAGTGGTTGTACCAGTCTACATCCCCACCAGCAGTGGAGAAGTGTTCCCTTTTCCCCACAACCTCTCCAACATTTGTTGTTGGTTTATTTCTTTATGATATCCATTCTTTCTGGAGTGAGATGGTATCTCAGTGTTGTTTTTATTTGCATATCATGAACGGCTAGCTATGTGGAGCATTTTTTTCATATATTTATTCGCTTCTTTAATTTCATTCTCTGAGAAGTGTGTATTCATCTCAGATGCCCATTTATGAATTGGGTCTTTAAATTTAAGGGCCCTGTTATATCTTAGTTCTTTATAAATTCTAGACAGCAAACCTTTGTCTGATTTCTTATTAGTTAGGATTTTTTCAAAATTTGTGGGTTGTCTGTTCACTTTGTTGACAATTTCTTTTGATGTGAAGAAACTCCTCAAGAAGAGTTGTTCCCAATTGTTGATTCTTTCAAGTGCTTCCCTTGCAAATACATGTTTGTTCATGAACTCTTTACCTACCCCTATGTCTTCAAGAGTTCCTCCTACTTTCTCTTCCAGGAGATTGTTTCTATTTTAATGTTTAAATCTTTAATCCATTTTGACTTTAGCTTACAGGATGGTGATAGAGCTGGGTCAAGTTTTAGTTTTCGGCATGTGGAAAGCCATGTTTTCCAACACCATTTGTTAAACAGCCTATCTTTCTTCCAGTGAACTTGTTTGGCCCTTTTGTCAGAGAACAGGTGGCTGAGTGTGATCATAGATGCCTCTGCATCTTCTAATCCATTCCATTGATCCTCAGGCCCATTTCACTGCCAATACCATGTTGATTTTATCACAGTGGCTTTGTAGTATAATTTCAAGTCAGGAGCTGTGATGCCTCCTTCCTTGTCTTTATTGGTCAAGATTGCCTTTACTACTCTAGGTAGTTTGTGATTCCAAATAAATTTTAGGAACAATTTCTCTAGGCCTGGGAGGTATGTTGGTGGCAGTGTGATAGGGATTGCATTAAATCTATACAGCAATTTTGGGGGTATGGCCATCTTCACGAAGTTGGTTCTTCCATCGAGGAGCATGGAATATCTTTCTATTTTCTGAAATCCTCTATAATCTCTTTTCTTAGGGTGTTGTAATTTTGTATGAAAAAATCTTTGACTTCCTTGGTTAAGTGAATCCCAAGGTATTTCATTTTCCGTGGTGCTATAATAAAAGGTATTGTTTCCCTCTCAGTGTGTTTGTTATCTGTGTAGAGGAATGCTATTGAATTTTGGTATTGACTTTGTATCCTGCTATGCTACTGAATTGCTGTACCAGTTCTCGTAGTTTCTTGGTGGAATTTTTGGGGTCTTCCAAGTAAAGTATGTCATCTTCAGATAGTGACAATTTAACTTCTTCTTTACCTATTCTTATTCCTTTTATTTCTCTCTGTTTTCTAATGGCAGTTGCTAATGATTCCAAAATTATATTGAATAGGAGGGGTGATAGAGGACATCTTTGTCTTGTACCTGATTTAAGAGTAAACGATTTCAGTATTTCCCCATTTAGGATTATATTAGCCTTTGGGTTGTCATAGATGGCTTTTTATCAAGTTAAGATAGAGTCCATCTATTCCAATTTTCTATAGGACCTTGAACATGAATGAGTGTTGGACTTTGTCAAAGGCTTTCTCTGCATCAATTGAGATGATCATGTGGTTTTTAGATTTCAGTCTCTTAATATAGTGTATTACATTTATAGATTTTCAAATATTGAACCATCCTTGCATCTCTGGGATGAATCCTACCTGGTCATGGTGTATGATCTTCTTGATGATTTGCTGTGTTCTATTTGCTAGGATCTTATTGAGTATTTTTGTGTCTATGTTCATGAGGGAGACTGGTCTGTAGTTCTCCTTTTTGGTTGTGTCTTTCCCTGGTTTTGGAATCAGTATAGTACTTGCCTCCAAAAATGATTTTTGGAGGACTGCTTCCTTTTCAATTTCATTGAAGAGTTTGAGGAGTGTAGGGATTATATATTTTCTAAATTTCTTGTAATGATTTTTCTATGTCTGGGAGGTATGTTGGTGGCAGTTTGATAGGGATTGCGTTAAATCTGTACAGCAATTTTGGGAGTATGGCCATCTTCACGATGTTGGTTCTTCCTATCCAGGAGCATGGAATATCTTTCTGTTTTCTGAAAGCCTCTATAATCTCTTTTCTTAGGGTGTTGTAATTTTCTGTGAAAGGATCTTTGACTTTCTTGGTTAAGTGAATCCCAAGGTATTTCATTTTCCATGGTGCTATTGTAAAAGGTATTGTTTCTATTGTTTCCATTTCAGTGTGCTTGTTATCTGTGTAGAGGAATGCTATTGACTTTTGAGTGTTGATTTTGTATCCTGCTATGCTACCGAATTGCTGTATCAGTTCTAGTAGTTTCTTGGTGGAACTTTTGGCGTCTTCCAAGTAAAATATCATGTCATCTGCAATTAGTGATAATTTAACTTCTTCTTTACCTATTCTTATTCTCTTTCTTTCTCCCTCTTTTCTAATGGCTGTTGCTAAGGAATCCAAGACTATATTGAATAGGAGGGGTGATATAGGACATCCTTGTCTTGTACCTGATTTAAGAGTTAAAGATTTCAGTTTTTCCCCATTTAGGATTATATGACCTTTTGGGTTGTCATAGATGGCTTTTATCAAGTTAAGATAAAGTCCATCTATTCCAATTTTCTGTAGGACCCAACATGAATGAATGTTGGACTTTGTCAAAGGCTTTCTCTGCATCAATTGAGATGAGCATGTGGTTTTTAGATTTCAGTCTATTAATATAGTGTATTACATTTATAGATTTTCAAATATTGAACCATCCTTGCATCCCTGGGATGAATCCTACCTGGTCATGGTGTATGATCTTCTTGATGATTAGCTGTATTCTATTTGCCAGGATTTTGTTGAGTATTTTTGCATCTATGTTCATGAGGGAGATTGGCCTGGAGTTCTTCTTTTTGGTTGTGTCTTTCCCTGGTTTTGGAATCAGTATAGTACTTGCCTCCAGAAATGATTTTTGGAGGACTGTTTCCTTTTCAACTTCATTGAAGTGTTTGTGGAGTGTGGGGATTATATATTCTATAAATTTCTTGTAGAATTCAGCTGTGAATCCATCAGGACCTGGACTTTCCTTTTGTCGGTAGGCTTTTTATTACGTTTCGTATTTTATTGGCTGTTATCGGCTTATTGAGAGTTGTTATATCTTCTTGATTTAGTTTTGGTAATTTGTACCTTTTGAGGAATCTGTCCATTTCTTCTGTGTCTTTTATTCTGTGAGCATAAAGATTCTTGAAGTAACTATTGATAATCTTCTGAATTTTCTGCTGGGTCTGTGGTGATTTCACTCTTTTCATTCCTTATCGCTTGTACTTGAAGTATCTTTTGCCTCTTTTTGATGAGGTTGGCAAGAGGCTTATCAACTTTATTTAGTTTTTCAAAGAACCAACTTTTTGATTTGTGGATTCTTTGAACTGTTTTTTTCATCTCAATTGAATTAATTTCTGCTCTGATCTTCATGATTTCTTCCCATCTTTGCGCTCTGGGTTTTGTTTGCTCTTCTTTTTCTAGATGTTGGAGGTGCAACATTAGGGTGTTTATTTGTTCCTGTTCTGTTTTCCTAATGTGTGAGTTCATAGCTATGATTTTCCGTCTAAGAACTGCTTTCATCGCATCCCATAGATTCTGGTAAGGTGTACTTGAATTTTCATTGAATTGTAGATATTGTTGAATTTCTTGTTGAATTTCTTCTGCAACCCATTGATTGCTGAGTAGGTTGTTGTTTAATTTCCATGAATTTAGTGGGTTTTTCTGGTTTCTTTTGTCATTTATTTCCAGTTTCATTGCATTGTGGTCAGACAATATGCATGAGATATTCTCTATTTTCTTGCATATAGTTAGACATGACCTCTGGACTAGTATGTGGTCTATTTTGGAAAATGGCCCATGTGCAGCTGAAAAAAATGTGTATTCAGCTGTGCTTGGGAGGAACACTCTGTATATATCCACCAGGTCCATTTGTTCCAAGCTCTGGTTCAGTTCTGCTACTTCCTTGCTAATTTTTTGTCTGGTTAATCTGTCTTTTTGAGGTAAGGGTGTATTAAGGTCTCCTGTTAAGATTGTGGTTTTAGATATTAAGTTTTTCATGTCCATTAAGATTTTTCTTACATAGTTGGGTGCTCCTATGTTTGGTGCATAGATATTTATGAGTGTTATCTCTTCCTTTTGAATGTTCCCCCTGACCAATATATAGTGGCCTTCTTTGTGTCGTTTGATCATTCTTGGTTTGAAGTTGGGACTGTCTGAGAACAGAATTGCTACTCCTGATTTTTTCTGAGATGCTGGGGCATGCAGTATTGTTTTCCATCCTTTGATTTTGAGCTTATGAATGTCCTTTTGAGTTAAGTGTGTTTCTTCTATACAGCATATTGTTGGATTTTGTTTCCTAATCCACTGTGCTAGTCTATTTCTCTTAATTTGTGAATTGATGGTTATAATTGAAATGTGTTGACTTACGTTTGTTATGATATTTACCTGGTGTTGTTTACTCCTTTGTATCCTGTGTTTAATTGTCTATCCTGTTCAGTGGGTTCCTTCCGTTCTCTTTCATGGAGTTCTGGTCATTGTGGTCTCTCTCTAGAACATCTTTCAGCAGCCTGTAAAGGGCTGGCTTTGTCATCATGAAATTCTTTATTTGTTCTTTGTTGTGGAAGTATTTCACTTCACCATCAAACTTGAAAGACAGTTTTGCAGGGTATACTAGTCTGGGCTGGAATTTGTTTCAGGACTTGACGAACTCTGCTCCATGCTCTCCTTGCCTTCATGCTTTGTGTAGAGAAATCGGCTGTAATCTGATGGGTTTTCCTTTGAATGTGATCTACTTCTCTCTAGCAGATTTCAGTATATTATTTTTGTGTTGGATTTCTGGGATCTTGACTATTATATATCTCGGTGTGTTTTTACTTGGGTTGAAGTTATTTGGTGTTCTGCATGCTTTGGTTACCTGAATGTTGGATTGTTTCCTCATATTTGGGAAGTTTTCTGTGATTATTTCTCTCCAAATTCTTTTTATGTCATTTGTATTGACTCCTTCTTTCTCATTAATACCAATTATTCTCACATTGTTCATCCTGGCATCATCTTGCAGGTGATGGATTATTTTTTCCTTCATTCTGGTTGTTTTTAAGAGATCCTTTCTCACCTTTTCACTACCTGCTCCAGCATCTTCAAGATCTGAAACTGTCTCTGCTTTCACTCAAATGGTTTTGTAGACTTGTGATTGGTATTTTTAGTTCTTTTAATCTCTTTAACTCTGTTTCATGTGTTCTATTTCTTTTCTGTATTGCTCATTCAAGGAATCCATCATATTTCTGATCTCCTCATTTTTTTTTATCCATATCTTCTTTAGAGGTAGTTATTAATTCTTTTTCTGTAGCGTTTCTTCCAAGTTGGGTTTCCTCTGTATATTTCTGGACTTGTTTCTGTATTTCAGATGCTATGATTTCAAAGATTTCTTTTTTTCCAAAGAATTCTTTTTTGATTTCAGAAATTATTTCTGCTCTGAGTTCCTCATGACCTTTCTTCTATTGTTTCTTTGCTTCAGACGTTGTTAATTTATATGTTTCAGCTGGAATAGTGCTCTCTGTATTTGTTCATTGATCATATTCCTCTGTGGCTCCATAATCTCCTTGATCAGAAAATATGGGGCACAACTGAGTTATATGATATTACAGTATATGAGTCTGTAATAAGCCTTGAGGCTTCACTGACCTTGAAAGACTAGGGAAAAATGTTGGCTGACCTTGCAGCTCTTCCTTTTCTCCAATTTTTGATCTGCAAACTTAGTTTGTTAACCGTCCAGAAGAGAAGCTTATTATTACCCTGCAACTTATGCAGTTCAGTTTACCCACACTATTTGTCTAAATATCACACGTCGTAGGAACAGGTATTTTCTATCAAGTATTGAGATATTTATCTCTAAGTCCTTACGGAATATGAAAAAAAAATTAAAATAGGAATTAACATTTACATATATTTACATAGATATTTACAAATCTATCCATATACAACATTGTAGCGGGACTGTACTGTGACATTTTTCTGTCTTATTTTTCATTTAGTATCCTTTAAAAAATTTTGTTTGAAAGGCAGTATAGTAATAGTTGGTATCTCATGACAAGTACATATTTAGAAGACCAGAATGACCGGCATTCCAAGTGTGACTCTTCTATTACACATTGCTAAATTCAGTGCAGTTGCTTGGTTCACAGGTATCAGAATATATAGTTAGTCAGGGTGAGAATACTATCAATTAATGGTAGTTTCAGAACTCTGCTGATGTTTCTCAGGATCATTGTCTTACCCACCCAGTGCATATAAATGAATGGTTTTGCCCTTGTCATGTTTCTCAGCTTTTGTCCTTGCCCTCTCCTCTTTGTCCAATCCTCAAGTTCTTGCTTTCCTTTTAATTGTGTTCTACATTTCTATTTGTAATTCTTCTTTTGAGTTATACTAGTGAGACTATATGATATTTGCATATGTGGGTCTTCAAGTGGCATCCACTTAAATATGGAGGCGCTGAGTTTATCATTCTTTATATCTGAGTAATACTCTGTTGTACAAAAATACCACATAGTTTTCAACCATTCCTCATGTGACGGGCATCTTGGTTGTTTCCAAGATTTGGCTATCACAAATTGTGCTGCCATAAACACAGGTAGACATATATCACTATGATATGACCTTTTTAGTTCCTCTGGGAAAATTCCCAATAGGGGTATAGCTGGCTTGAATGAGATTTCCAGTCCTAGTTTCTTAAGGAGTCTCCACACTGATTTCCATAATGGTTGCACCATTCTACATTCCCACCAGCAGTGGAGAAGGGTTCCCTTTACCCCACACCCTCTCCAACATTTGTTGTTCATTGATTTTCTTTTATGAAAGCCATTTTTCTGGGGTGAGATGGTATCTCAGTACTGTTTTAATTTTCATTTTATGGATGGCTAGTGATGTGGAGCATTTTTTCATATTTTTATTTGCTTCTTTAATTTCATCCTCTGAGAAGTGTGTGCTCATCTCAGATGCCCATTTCTGGATTGGGCCTTTAAATTTAGGGGCCCTAATGGTTTTTAGATTTTTATAAATTCTAGAAATCAGACCTTTGTCTGATTGCTTATTAGTTAAAATTTTTTCAAAATTTGTGGATTGTCTTTTCACTTTGTTGGTAATTTCTTTTGATGTGCAAAAACTTCTCAACAACAGGTGGTCCCATTTGTTAATTTTTTCAAGCATTACCCATGCAATTTGATTTTTGTTCATGAATTCTTTGCCTACCCCCTATGTCTTCAAGAGTTCCTCCTATTTTCTTTTCCAGAAAATTGAGTGTTCCTGTTTCAATGTTTAGATCTTTAATCCCTTTTGACTTTAGCTTAGTGCATGGTGATAGAGCTCAGTCAAGTTTTAGTTTTTGGCATGTGGAGAGCTTGTTTTTCCAGCACAATTTGTTAAAGAGGCTATCTTTCTTCCAGTAAGCATGTTTGGCCCCTTTGTTGAAGATCAGGTGGCTGAGTGTGTTCATAGAAGGCTCTGCATCTTCTAGTATATTCCATTGATCCTCCGGTCATTTTGTTGCCAATACTATGCTGATTTTATTACAGTAGCTTTGTAGTATAATTTCATGTCAGGAATTGTAATGCCTCTTGACTTGTGTTTGTTGGCCAGGATTGCCTTTGCTATTCAAGGTCTTTTCTGGTTCCAAATAAATTGTGGGAATGATTTCTCTATGTCTGGAAGGTATTTTGCTGGTAGTTTGTTAGGGATTGCATTGAATCTGTCCAAAAATTTTGGGAGTATGGCCATCTTCACGATGTTGGTTCTTCCATCCAGAAGCATGGAATATCTTTCCATTTTCTGAAATCATCTATGATCTCTTTTTTTTCAGAGTACTGTAATTTTCCGTGAAAAGATCTTTAATTTCTTTAATTAGACCAATTCCAAGGTATTTCATTTTCTGCAATGCTATTGTAAAAGGTATTGTTTCTATTGTTTCCCTCTCAGTGTGTTTGTTATCTGTGTAGAGGAATGCTATTGAATTTTGGGTACTGACTTTGTATCCTGTTATGCTACTGAATTTCCGTATCAATTCTAGTAGCTTCTTGGTGGAGTTTTTTGGGTCTTCCAAGTAAAATATCATGTCATCTGCAAGTAATGAAATTTTAACTTCCTTTATTCTTATTCCTTTTATTTCTCCCTCTTGTCTAATGGCTGTAGCTAATGATTCTACAACTATATTGAATAGGAGGGGTGATAGAGGACATCCTTGTCTTGTACCGGATCTGAGAGTAAAAGATTTTAGCTTTTTCCCATTTAGAATTGTATTGGCCATTGGGTTGTCATAGATGGCTTTTATCACATTGAAGTGCTGTATTTTATCCCAATTTTCTGTAGGACTTTGTACATGAATGAGCGTTGGACATTGTCAAAAGCTTTTTCTGCATCAATTGAGATGATCATGTGATTTTTAGATTTCAGTATACTAATACTGAAATGTATATTACATTTATAGATTTTCAAATACTGAATCATCCCTGCATCCCTGGGATGAATCCTATTAGGGATTTTTTTATTTCAAGGTAGCACTTATTCCACTGAGCTATCTCCCTGGTATATGATCTTGATGATTTGCTGTATTCTATTTGCTAGGATTTTATTGAGGATTTTTGCATCTATGTTCATGAGGGAGATTGGCCTGTAGTTCTGTCTTTTAGGTGTGTCTTTCCCTGGTTTTAGAATCAATATAGTACTTGTCTCGAGGAATGATTTTGTGAGAACTGTTTCTTTTTCAATTTCATTGAAGAGTTTTTGGAGTGTACGGCTTATATCTTCTTTAAATTTCTTGTAGAATTCAGCTGTGAATCCATCAGGACTTGGACTTTTTTTTGTTGGCAAGTTTTTAAATTACATTTCATATTTCATTGACTCTTATTGGGTTATTGAGAGTTGTTCTATCTTCTTGATTCAGTTTTGTTAATTTGTACCGTTCTAGGAATCTGTCCATTTTGTCTGTGTGTTCTATTTTTTGAGCATAAAGATTCTCAAAGTAGCTATTGATAATTGAATTTATACTGGTTGATTGTACCCTTTTCATTCTTTATTGCTTGTATTTGAATTTTTTCTTTCCTCTTTTTGATGAGGTTAGCTAGGGGCTTATTTTTATTTAGTCTTTCAAAGAACCAGGTTTTTGATTCTTGATTCTTTGAACTGTTTTCTTCATTTTGATTGAATTAATTTCTGCTCCAATATTTAAGATTTCTTCCCATCTTTGGGCTCTGGGTTTGGTTTGCTCTTCCTTTTCTACATTTTGGAGGTGCAACATTAGGGTGTTTATTTGTTCCTCTTCTGTTTTCCTGACATGTGAGTTCATAACTCTGAACTTCCCTTGGAGAACTGCTTTCAGCACTTCCCATAAATTCTGATAAGTCATGGTTGAATTTTCATTGAACTGTAAATATTGTTGAATTTCTTGTTTAATTTCATCTGTAACCCTTTGATTGCTGAGTAAGGTGTTGTTTAATTTCCATGTAAAAATTAGGGGATTTTTCTGATTTCTTTTGTCATTTATTTCTAGTTTCATTGCACTGTGGTTGGATCATATGCATGGGACAATTTCTGTTTTCTTGCATATACTTAACCATGACTTATGGACTAGTATGTGGTCTATTTTAGAAAATGACCCATGTGCAGCTGAAAAAAATGTGTATTCAGCTGTGGTTGGGTGGAACATTCTGTATATTTTCACCAGGTCTATTTGTTCCAGGCTCTGGTTCAGTTCTACTACTTCTTTGCTAATTTTTTGTCTGGTTGACCTATCTTTTTGGGATAAGGGGGTGTCTAGGTCTACTGTTAAGATTGTGGTTTTGGATATTAGATTTTTCCTGTCCGTTAAGTTTTGTTTTATATAGTTGGGTGATTCTGTGTTTGATGCATACATATTTATGAGTGTTACCTCTTCCTGTTGAATTCTTCCCCTAACCAGTATACAGTGGCCTTCTTTATTTCACTTGATCATTCTTGGTTTGAAGTTGAGACTGTCTGCGAACAAGATTGCTACCCCTCCCTGCTTTATTCTGAGGTGATGGCCCATGGAGTATTGTTTTCCATCCTTTGACTTTCAGCCTATGAATTTCTTTATGAGTTAAGTGTGCTTGTAGTATACAGCATATTGTTGGGTTTTGTTTCCTAATCCACTGTGCCAGTCTAGTTCTTTTAATTGGTGAATTGAGTCCATTTATTTTGATAGATCTAATTAAGACATTGCCTTATGATTGACATGTTATTTACCTGCTGTTGTTTACTACTTTTTCTCCTATGCTTAATTGTTTGCACTATTGTGTGGGCTCCTTCTGTTCCCATAGTTCGAATTCTTTAGTTGTTCTTTCTCATGGAAGTATTTCACTTCTCCATCAAACTTGAAAGAGAGTTTTTCAGAGTATAGTAGTCTGGGCTAGAATTTTTTTATAGAGGACTTGAAGTACTCTGCTCCATGCGCTTCTTGCCTTCATGGTTTGTGCAGAGAAGTCAGTCATAATTTTGATGGGTTTTCCTTTGAATGTGATCTGTTTCTTTTCTCTAGTGGTTTTCAGTATATTGTTCTTGTGCTGGATTTCTGGAATCTTGACTATTGTATGTCTCAGTGTGTTTTTAATTGGGTTGAAGTTATTTGGTGTTCTGTATGCTTCGGTTACCTGAATGTCTGATTGCTTCCTCATATTTGAGAAGTTCTGCTATTACTTCTGCCCATATTCTTTTTATATCATTTGTATTGACTCCTTCTTTCTCATTGATGCCTATTAGTCTCACATTGTTCATCTTGGCATCGTCCTGCAGGTGATGGATTATTTTTTCCTGTGTCCTAGTTGTTTTTAAGAGATCGTTTCTTACCTTTTCACTAGCTTCACCAGTGACTTCAAGATCTCAAACTCTCTCTTCACTTTCACTCAAATGGTTTTGCAGGCTTGTGTTTGAGATTTTAAGTTCCTGTATATCTCTTTGACTCTGCTTCATACATTCTATTTCTTTACTGTATTGCTCATCAAGAAATCCATCAGTTTTCTAATCTCCTCTATTTTATCAATGTCTTTTTTAGAAGCCGCTATTAATTCTTTCACTGCAGAGTTTTTTTCAGATTGTGTTTCGTCCATATGTTTCTGCATTTGATTCTTTATTTCAGATGCTATGAATTCAGGGATTTCTTTTTTTATTTCAGGGTAGCACTTATTCCACTGAGCTATCTCCCTGGCCCCTCTTTTTTTATTTCAGAAATAAATTCTGCTCTGAGTTCCTCTATACCTTTCTGCTGTTGCTTATTTACTTCCGATTCTATTAATTCATATGATTCAGCTGAGGTAGTGTCCTCAGCACTTGTTCTGGGTGGGCTCAAGGCCTGAGATTGCATTTGGCTTCTTGTTTTCGTCATTTCATATAGCTCTGTCCTCTGACTTTTGGTGTAGATCTTTGGTGCAGTTCTAACCTTAGCACCTTATGAAATTCAGGTATCAATATACCAAGTTGTAGTTCATGTAGTTATGTCTGGCTTGGGTCTGGGTGTTTTGCTTAGCTCCTTCCTTTTGCTGTCCTTGGAGGTGAGCTTGTTCTGCCCCTTTGGCAAGATATTGTGCACTGGATTAGCTGCGTGGTTTTGACCCTAGTCTCACTGCAGGGACTTCACCTGCAGTTTCACCCCAGGCCTGTATGCCATGCCTGGGCTGGGTGTGGAGGGGTGTGGGAGGGCAGGAGAGCACAGAATCTCTCCCACGCACTCACTGGGCCTGGGCTTTTGCAACTCTACTGGGATCCCAAAAGGGTGATGGATGTTCTCACTCCTAGGTCAGACTGTGCTGGGTCTGGAGCAATGGAGCAGGACTGGAGAACGCTGGGTAAGGTCTCTGTCTCATGGTAGGCCTGAAAGTTCTCCGATAAAATTTAAAAAAAACTAGAGCTGAGCATGGTGGTGTGTGCTGGTAATCCCAGCATGTAGGAGACGAAGGCAGGAGGATTGGCATCAGTTTGAGGCCAGCTTAGACTAAATAAGCCAATTCAAGGCCAGCCTGTACTAATAGAGAGACCATATCACAAAACAAAACAAACAATTAGACAATTATGTATGGTAAATATCTCTTCAGTAGGGTGATTTTACACTCTGGGGAGAAAAATTTATTATTTATTTATTCATTTATTTTCAGAAAAGTTATATGGGCTAGGGAAAAACAGAGAAATGGAAGACAAGAAAGGGATTAGAAGCAAGGGTGAAGGTCAAGGGAAGATCATGCAAGCTTTGGGGAAGAAGCCAGCAGGAGAAGAGAGAAGGAAGAAGCAGAAACAAATATAGAGCAAAAGAGCTATAAATAGTGCTTTCACATAAGCAAGTAGAAAAAAAAACAAGAGGTAAAACAAAAAAGTAAAACAGCAAAGAAAGGACGAAAAGCAGGGAAAACAAACGTTTACCTCAGGGATGTTTTTGCAGTTAACAATTCACAGAGGGAGCAGATAGAGCCCAGGCCTGACTTGATATATCACAGCAAGTCAGCTATAGAATTATGGCCTTATGAGGACAGTCTCAGAAAAACAAATGGCCTTTCATTCCACTGAAACTCAGGTTGCTTCTGGTTTCAGGCTGTGAGGCTGGGACCAGTTTTTATCCCACAGCACTCCGAGTACCTCCTGTGGCTTGAACTCAGTTCCCTGACACTCTGCCGGCTTTAGCTCATTGTGCCTACTCTGGCTCTGTGAGCCACTAGATGGAGCCAACCTACAGCTGCTCTGCATTAGACTTGCATTGATTTCAGCCTTGACAAAATGCAGACCAGCCACGTTGGTGAGTTAAGAGTAGAGTTCTTACCTCCCAAAATGGTGACAAGCCAATTAACTCTCCTGAGGGACATCTGAATAATTCACCAGCCACTGTAGTTCACAGTGTTCACTCTGCATTCCACTGATGTGTTTCTCTGTGGGGGCCCCTGGGATCCTTAGTTGTCCCCATGCCTCTGCAGGTTCAAGCCACCCTTCCCATGCTGTGAGCCAAGGCTCAGAGAGAAAGTATCACCTGCCACCTGCCTGTCATTGCTCTTCCCATGGGATCTAATTCTTGCTTCAGAGCCTTTCTAGGTCCTGGGAGCACACTTCCGTCCTCCTTTTCTTCCTCATGTTGCTGTACTCAATCCTCTGAATTCTATCATCTTCTACCCTGTTTAAGGAATAGCACTGAGAAAAGTGGCTATCCTCATGCAGAAGACTGAATCTAGAACTATGTCTCTTACTGTGTGCTAACAGCAAATGGAAATGGAGCAAATACCTAAATATTAAAATAGAAAGCTTAGGGCCGGTGAGCGCAGGGTCCAGGGTTCGATCCCTGGCACCACATGCCATGCTGGCCCTGCCCCTAGGTGTGCTGAGCCGGCATGGAGTTCGGGAGTGATGGCACATACCTGTAATCCCAGCAGTAGGGAGGCAGAAAACAGGAGGATCACTACGAGTCCAAGCTGCATAGTGAGACCCTGCACAAAAACAAACAAACCCAAAACAAAACAAAACAAAAATAGAAAGCTTAACATACTGTAAGATAAAATAGGTAAAAATCTTGAAGGCATTGTAGGCAAAAATGTTTGAACAGAATCCTTTTACACAAGAAATAACATCAAGAGTCAATATCAGTGAGCTGGGGGAGATAGCTCAGTAGAATAAGTGCTTGGTCCTGAGTTCAATCCCTTGTACTACCAAAAAAAAAAAAAAAAAAGTATCAAGAATCAAATTGAAAAGCTTCTGTACAATAAAGGAAGCAGCCAACAGAGTAAAGAGACAATGTACATAATGGCAAAAATATTGTCAGCTACTTTTCAGATAGAGGAATAATACCTAGAATATATAAGAACTAAAAAATATTCTCCAAATAAAAGACCCAATGGAAAACCTGAGCAATGAAATGAATGGACATTTTTCAGAAGAAGAAATACAAATGGCCCCTGGTTATATAAAAAGTGCTCAGTATGCTTGACCATTAGAGACATGCAAATCGAAGCAACACTGAGTCACCTTACTCCAGAAACGATGGCCATGCCCCATAACTTAAGCAGACAACAAGCAACAACTTCAGGCGTGGGTGTGGGGGAAAGGAATGCTTATTTCTGGAAGTAATGCAAATTAGTGCCACCACTGTAGACATAATATGGAGATTTCTAAAAAGACTAAGAATTGCGATTCCAGTTGCCCCAGCTAAACATTTTCTGGGCGCCTTTCCCAAAGAACTGAGGACTTTCTATTACAGTGGTGCACATCTGTAAATCTGTGCTTGTAGCTGCACAAATCACAACAGCTGAGTCCTAGAAGGGGGCATATACGCCTATTGGCAGATGCTTGGCTAAAGAAAAAGTGACATAAAGAATAAATCTGAGCCATTTGTAGGAAATCACGTACACCTTGAAACCATGATGTTAAACGAAGTAAATCATAGTACATACGCTTAAGTTGCGTGGTTTTTCTCATATGAGATACTCAAATAATAAATAACCAAATAAAAGCCAGACAGCAGGACACTGGGAGACAGATCTTTAGCAAATGGGGAGGGAACCAAGAAATAGAGCGAGGGAGTAAAGAAGTGTATAAAGAATTAAGATATGTTACATACATGTACCAGCTCCTCAGGATGAATGTAATCACTTTGTACTGCAAGTGTTTTTTTCCCATAATTTTACTGAAGAACAAATAGCAAGAGACAGTCTCAAATCAAATTAGTAGGGCAGATTCAACAACATTGCATATTGTTTTCTTAGTGGTTATTTGTTGTACAAGATGACATGATATTTTACTTACAAACACTATTAGAGCAGATCCCTCTATTCAATGAATTAAGAGAATGTAGCTGTATACCTTTTTTTTTTGTTCTGCAAATATGTGCCAATAAAAATAAAAATTTGGGGGGTTGGGGAGATGGCTCAGTGGAGTAGGCGCTTCCCTGGCAAGCAGAAAAAGGGCCTGAGTTCAGTCCCTGGTTCCACCAAAAAAA